>JAOEHV020253429.1:0-12369 GCA_025447995.2 Isaurus tuberculatus | reverse complement strand
ACTTTACTAATGTCAACCTGGTCTTTCCATTTCTGGATTTAGTTTTGTCACAGCTAATTGATTTAAGGTACCTATGGTCACGTGACCCCCAACTGCAAAGAGCCTATTCATAATGATAATAAAGATCTTTGTTAGTATACACAAGCGTGGTGGCTCTTCAGTACTAATAACTTTATTCATGTCTCATTTTATTTAGTTGTTTGACTAAGTCGTTTATATTACTTATTGGGAGACAACAATGTTAATTTTTTTGAGGGTGCATGGAAAACCAGAGTGAGCAGAGAAAACCCTTGGAGTCAGACTGGGATCAGCCATCTTATGCCCCATATTTCAAAAACTGTTCAAACCAAATAGACCAGGTTTAGTTAAACTACTTCGTTTTGGAGTGTCAAATCTCCTTACCCACCTCCCCGTACGACTTTAATTGTAACAATTTGTATACAAATCTGGCGGACAATGTTGAAGTGCCGGCGATCTCGATAACTGTAAACCAGATGCTTGGACAGCGGAAAAAACGCGAAGAAAGTCGATGTGAACGTACCAAGGAACGTATGGTGGCATATAAACGCCAATGAAGAATGATTTCAGTTTTTTTCGCGCTACTTTTTCATTACCTTTCACTATCACGCACGTCACGAAGTTTTGCACGCTTCGCCTTCTCTATCTTCATAGGCTGACGCTCTCAAACGGAGGCTAATGCCGTTCCATATTGGTTTTTCCTGTTACATGTTGTTAGCTGTTCTTGGGTGTTTTCATCCCTCAAATATTCACGAGTATACAAGAGTCTCGTCTTTTTCCCACATCCGTCCGCGTTTGGCCGCCATTTTTAAACAACCTTAAAACTACCTACCCGAGGTAGTTTAGTTAAACATGGTTTAAACCCAGTTTCGTTACGCGCACGTGCAGTGTGAACGGATACCTTGTTTGATTAAACGCGTTTTAACCATGGTTAAGGTCTGGTGTGAATGGGGCATTAGACCACATACGAAGCACAAGGTTCGAACCTGGCTGGGTCAGGTAGAGGTTTGAGTTACGAGTTCTAAACATTCGACCACTCAAACTCCCCAACTTGCCTGCAAGACGTTAAGGTGTAAGTCTTATAATAGCCACTATTTGTGACAATAGCTCAACCAGAAAGAAATAATAAAGAGTAAATAACAAGGTAATTGCTTATCACCATTTAATAACTCCAGCATTATTTTTACCTTATCTTGCTTAAGACCTCGCGCCTCTAGGGAAAGACTTGCCAAGTTAACTGCATGGCACAAAACTGTTTCTGGAATAGCGGCTGCATCTTGTGAGGCCTGGAAAAATACAGAAACTTTAAAACCAAGCTTTGCTGAAAAAGATGAGAAAGCTCAACTTCATTATCCTATACAGAAAGAGTGGTAGGAGGAGGAGGGAGTAAAGGTGACGGAGGTAGACGATGAGTTGTTAAAGAAGGAGATGTTGGCAGAAGAAAAGGAAGAAGTAATTGAGAAAATAATGGGAGGTGGAGGCAATAAAAGGAGGAAAAGGTTGAGACAGAGGAAGTTGAAGACAAGGAAGGGGGGGGGTAAAAAGACATCAAAGGGTGATGGAGGCATCCCTGGACGATGAAAGGAAAGGAGACAGTGGAAGAGCAGAAAAATTTGTTGTAAAAATAGAGCAAATATCCAACAGTTTGAAAAATTTTTAAGTTATACACCGTAAAAGAATGAAAGATGCTGACGTTTCGGACTGTAGTCCTTCGTCGGAGTGAAGTCCTGCTTGTCCCTGCTTGTTGTCGTAAGAAATCCATTGAAGTTTATGAAACCACAATCAGGCAGAAAAAATAAACCACTACTATTTTCTTTGTTTGATGAACAAAGCAATCAAACTCTTTTCTTTAAGGCATTCAATAATCTTTAACATCCCAATTGGTAATAGCACTAGTTAGCTAGGGTAAATAAATCAGTACCAAAACGATGATGATGGCTATGTCGGTGTTGTCGGCAAAGATGGTGCTGATGATGTGGATGATGAAGATAAGATAAGATGACAATGACTAATAGGTACTCTGTCGACTCATTCATCATTACAAATGAATGAAGAAACAAACAGGAAACAATAGTGACACACAACAGCTCCTTAACAACTCAGACATTAGCATTACCTTGAGAAAAATGAAAAACAGCATCCTATGAAGTGTCTTGCAGTGAAGAAGCCGTAAAAGTTGTTGATACTGCTTTTGAAGTGGTTTCATTTGTATACAAGGCAGCCAGAGGGAGCGTGTGGCTGTGCTTGAATTGCTTCTTTTGGCACTGCACAGATAAATGGAACAACACAACATAGAAGGTGCTTAATTAATACTCTCGAATGAATTCGAGGGACAGTGCTGCTAATATGCTAAATAATTAAAGTTTGTGTTCTTTTCCTATCTTCGGGTTGTTGTTTTTCACGTTGAATACAGTCTCTGACAGCCTAAAAACAACATCTACAGTTGTAGAAAATATGGGAACACTTCTGTGTTTCGAAAATTGAGCTTGTAAGGATAAAACGTTGAGTCAACATTGGCAGAAAAGAAGGACTTACAAATATTCCAATCTCAAAAGCTGAACTTCAAACTAGGGACCCTTTACGGTTGTCAGAGGGTATGTTCTAAGAAAAGTTTTGAAACCTGCAAGCCCTAACACAATATTTTCAGTGCCATCTTGATACTTAAAATGAACGGGTGAAAACGATCGCCTTGATATATAGGAAAAAAGTCCTCAAAACCGGTTTGACAGTTTTAGAAACTAGTTCAGCGAGTTTTTACCAAATTTATAACCAAATATGGATATAGATCACGCTAAATGGTCCGGGTGGTTCAAACAGGTTTGACCGGTTATTCTTTATCTAGAGCAAAACGTCATACCAAAACCAGTTCCAACCGGATAACAAAAGAAAACATGGGCGGGAAAACGTCTAACGGTCGCTGCTAGGGACTGGAAAAATCGGTTTGAGCTGATCCGGGCTGAAAAGGGGGAGGGGCTATCCCTAATCCCTCCAGGGGGCGTGGCGCTAATGCTGCTCCGGTTGCGCCAGAACTCTCCCTCTCCTACTACTTTCGCACCCATAAACCAAATACTTACTAGGCTGTGTATCGACTCATAGCTGTCTGCACATCTTGACGTTGAGATGCTCTCAGTGATACATGAACCGGATCAAAATTGGCTGCCCAAACTATATCTGTACAAAATAAGGGGAAAGATGTTGCTTTTTTAAGTTCTATTTTGTGATAATAATACGCATTGAGAGATTTGAAGTTAGCAGATTCTAAAAATCAAAAAGAGTATGTAGTTCATTCAGGCCTTAAAAAACTTTCTGACGTGCAACATTGTTAATGGTAACTGTCAGTATATTTTCAAGTATTAAAAATGAACTAAATTAAATAAATAAATTTTCAAATCTTTAATCTCTTCTAGACTGTTTATCCGAACAAACATCAGCGTAAAGATTCTCTGTTACATTCTACATGCTTCATCATCATCAATCGACTATGAAGTTGGAAGGCACTCAATAACATTGTTCTATATCCCACAGTCCATCACAGCGGTCGCAAGATCTGCGGTGTCCCTGGACTCTCAAAAGGATGTGAAGTCCTGTGAGGCTCTAGCATGGGCGGCATATAATAAGTTAAACAAGATATGGCATTCAGACCTTGCTAATGAGCAGAAAATTTATCTCTTTAACTTGTTGATTGAGCCAATTCTGCTCTACGTCTCAGAGACGTGGACACTAACTAAATGCCATCAACAGGGCCGGACAGGACATAATACCAACCTACTCTGACGTGTGCAAAACATTCACTGATCGGAACATGCTACACGAGAACAAATTTAGGCGATTCTCCTTTTTATTGCTACATGCTTAGAGTTAATGACTATACATATTGCCGCTGAATAGGACACTATTCCATCAGAAAAAGTTCTTTAACACTTAATATTCAGCAAAGACGTGCCTGTCAAACATTTTATATTCTAGAAGACAAGAAACAAACCAGGCCTGAATTTATAACCCAAATGCTAAATTTTGATGAACGTAACTTTTGGTAAACTATTTAATAAAAAAGGTTACAGCATAAGAAAACGTTTCGTTGCCATCCCGGCAACATCATCAGGTCAACTAAATAAAAATTTTTTTCTCTATATGCTAATAATTATAGTAGAAAATTATTCGACTGTGATACAACAATAGGATCTACAAGTAAAAGAACAATAGCTTACTGAAAACAAAGACAAACTTTAATGTTAAATTGTAATATTAAAAAAAAATGTTAAATTGCATATGAAATAATTCTTTTTTGCATAAATTGCTTCTATATATTCTTATTATCCAAAATATCTGATTTTAAATCAACAAAAATTCTTTGATGTGTCATTTTCAACGGTTTGAAAGCTTGAAATCTGTGCTTTATGTCTCCATTTGTACTAGGCCAAAAACTAGGATATCATCAGATATGACGTTGCCAGTGATTCCCTACGTTTGATCGATATGGCGGACAAGAAGAAAAAGAAGTGAGGTGAAAATTATTTCTTAGCCCGAGGCCAAAATTTCCGACATTCTTTCACCGAAATGATCCCAAGGTTCAAGAAAGTGAAGGACGAGAGAAAACAACACCACTTTGGAACCACTGGCTACGTCATCAGACCCTAATTCGTTACTAGTCTCTGGAGATATTATTTAGGCCTTTTTAGCACCTTTGAGGGGTAAAAAACCCGGACATTTAACCTCTTTACCGATTTTTAATTACGCTTTTTGGAATCAGGGTGTCTCAAACTAGCAATTTATGTAAAAAAAATATTTCATATGCACTTTAAGTGCGTACTCTTTTACGGACTCGAGACGTGAAAACAACAAAAACTATACAAAAGGAGTAATCTAGTTTCTACAGTGAGTATTACTGGAAAATTCGCAAGTCTGACATATTAATATCAGAAATACAAACCGTTACGTAGAACAAGCGAAGAAAGCATCGTTTATCAGGCAAGGGTGAGGAAATGGTGATTGATCAACAAAATTCTATAATGACCTCAAGACAGCTTACAGGAGAAGAGTGTTTTGGAAGCCCAATGAAGGCAGGTGTCCGGGAGAACAAAAAAGAGCTAAAAAAATCAAAGACCGAATGATATTCGTCAGAACAGAAAAAAAAGCTGAATGCTGGCAACATAGGAAGCAGTCCACTGTGGCCTCAAGTGAAGCAACGCACAAGAGGTCATAAAATTAAAAGTCAAATGGAAAAAAGACATACGGGTTGGGCTAGGACGTCACACAGTGACCTTGCCAGAGTGTGAAGTCATGACCACATTGGTAGAAGTCGTACACACTAACCATTTGACCGTTGTTTTAAAACAATTAAGGAATTTAACTCCAAACTTGATTCATTTACCCCGTGGTGTATACATCCCCTGTTGCATGGAACCACTTTCAAACCCTGGAGCTTTGTAATCTGCCAACTGAGAGAGAAATTTCATGAAGAATTAGAAAACACCAAACTTTTTTAACAAACTGAAGGATAAATGCAGAATTATATTCAAAATTATTTTATGACATTAAGGTTACTTTGAATAATACCGTATTTTGCAGTGTATAAGTCGACCCTTTAACAACAAAAATTTACTTCTAAAAATTGCACACGACTTATCCACGGATCAAAAAAAAGCATTTCTTAACACCCCTCAAAACTCCATAAAAATGTTTGGAGCTAGCAATTACATGATAAGTACTTGAATCAATATAAAAAAAACTTTTAAGGAAAACTAAAGTTCTGTGCTCTAAAGTTGTGTACAAATCTTCGAAAATCTTCACCATTAACCTCCAAGTTAGGGCGGATTTTGAAACACTTTTATTATATTTGGTCCATAATAGTTACAAACTTAGTAGTTATCTTGCAAAATATGGAGATCGACTTATACACGGAAATTCTAAAACTTGCAGTTTTTTGGCTACACTTTCTACTTTGGCATTAATTAAACATTTGATGCTAAAGTTAATTTAATTAAGTATTTTACCTGGTACTTGATGATGTAATTCAATAGCTTTTTTTAAAAAAAAAAAAATTCAACTAGTGTATATTACGCCACTTGATTTGATTTCGTAATTCAAAAAGAAATTATTCTAGTGAACTTTGATGTACCTCTGTCAATGTTTCTTCAAGTGACTGTATGTTATGAGATTGACCAGGTTTATCTGGAATCTGAGCAAGGTTAAGGAAATAAAGATGATCATAATCACCATAATTATCACAAGCACCATCTTTATCATTACAATAATCACCGTCATAACCATCAAAATAAATAAATAAATATTTTATTTAACGTCTTGGCGGCGTGGTTGGCGCAGCTGGTAAGATCTCTGTCTTCCAACCACAAGATCCCAGGTTCGATTCCTCGGCTCTGCTGAAATTTGAACATTTGTGTGCCCTTCTTTTCCGCCAAACCTTACAAAGCTTTCCATCCCTACGAGGTCGGTGAATGAGTACCAGCTTCGACTGGGAGCTAACCTGCGATGGACTAGTGTCCCATCCAGGGGGAATCAATGACTCTCATCCACTTAACACAACGGAAACCAGAGATAAGCACCTGCTCCAATGGGCCACTAGGCTCGGAAAAGGATTTAGCTAGCTTTACCTTACTGTCTTCACACGCAGGGAGTGATTGCCCAATCTCCCTAGCCAGAGGCTAATGTTTAAGCAGTCGACAGCACAGAGTTTGGGGTGAAAGTCGATTCTAAGGAGGTAGGAAAACTGAGACATTGAGATCAACAAATCCCAGCCCATGTGCAGACCCCAGGATTTGAATTCGGGTCCGTAGTGGCGAGAGGTGTGGGTGATAACCACTAGGCCAACCTGACTCCCATCATCATCACCTCTATCATCATCACCATCACCTCTATCATCGTCAGCATCACCTCTATCATCATCACCATCACCTCTATCATCATCATCATCACCTCTATCATCGTCACCATCACCTCTATCATCACCATCACCTCTATCATCACCATCACCTCCATCATCACCATCACCGCTATCATCACCATTACCTCTATCATCATCATCATCATCATCATCATCACCATCATCCAATTCATCCAATTCATCATCAGTCATAATCATTAACAACATCGTCATCACCATCATCATTGCCATCAATATAATTATTATCATTGCGATAATTATAACCATTCTTGTGTATAATCAGATGTCTGAAACAATCTTCTTTCTTATTTCTCGTCTTCCTTGCTTCCATGTTTTCCTTCAAGGCCATGATAAATATGTCACCAATAATCACTATAGATAATTGACTTGAAGAATAATTTATCTATGGATGGTTTACAGGCCAGTTAAACATGTTTTATGCAACCAAAGGTGTTTGAACTATAAACTGGATAAAAATCACTTTAATAATCTACTTACTGAATAACCAGGTACTTAAAAACTATTTTCCCTCTGAATGGTAATTTAGAGATGCACAAATTTTCCGTGATAAAGTAACTGAAAAATTTATACTGTTTCTACTGTAAAACCATGTGAAAGGATACAAGATCAACCAGCTGACTGTGTGTCTTATCACCAAGACACAGTTGAGTAGCCATCTCTAGCTGAAGAATTTCTTGGTCAGTCATCCCTGGATAACATCAACCAGATATTATTTTTAATGGTAATTATAACATTTTAAAAAGATAATATCCATTATTAACACTTGTTGCTATAATTATATGTAGATCTTCCTTACCAAGGTTTGATCTTGTAGTGAGAACAGTCATTATTAACTTTAGGAGTCCTTCCAGCATGTTGACTTCAGTGTCGGCATCAGAACCAGGAGGGGTGGGAGTAATCAGGGGACCAAATTGAAACCAATGTGACAAACCAAACCTAATTGGCAGTATTTAAAAAATATATTATACTGAGCAGGAAATAGTAATAAATGAATCCGACTCAGAAACTAGACTGAAAAAACTTTTTTGGTCTTGCAGTTAAGGTATTTCCCAAAAAAAACATGTAAACTTATTGATTCTTCAAAACTATTTTATATCTGCTAGTTAAATAGTTTTTAATCACATTATTTAATCAACTCAAGATTGAAATGTATATTAAACTTTATTGTTCATATATTAATAATTGATTAGGAAGCTGAGTTATATCCAAGAATTCATATTATACAGTATGTCACAAAAAATAATAAAGCCTGAATTCCCTATAATTGCTCACGATTGCTGGATTGTTGAAAATGCTGCCAGTGATCATCAGTGATTATGTGGAAACACTTTTCAGCAATCGGCGATTGTCAGCAATTGTCAGCAATCGCAATCACTGAGATAGAAAAAATTCTAACTCAGTGATCGTGAGCAACCGTCAGCGATTATATGGAAACACATTTCAGCAATCGAGCAATGAGCCCATGTTCTTACCATTCAATCATCATGTTCATCAACAAATCTGGGTCTAAACACATGGAACACACCTAAAATTTAACAATGATCATAAAAATTACTTCAATCCAGTTTATACTCTAGCAGCTTACAGTCAGAATTAAACAAGATAAGTATAATTACTAACTATAAATTTTTTTTCAAATTTTGAGTTTTAAAAATGAACCTACTTTTGGTGGACAATTATTACAGTATTTAAAAAACATCTTATTTACCTAATATTGAACAATAATAATAACTGTATTATATAGCACAGTCCTCAGTGGCATCGATGGACCCCTAGCTCACAGTGTGAGTCTTCTTAAGGCTTGAGAAGTGGGGTACACTAAGTGGGAAAGCAGGTACACCTGGAGTGGGTACGAGGTCATCAGTCGCCAAATGCTCAAGTATCTAGAGAGGTCTGGGGACATCCCCAGAATTATTTTGAGCTTTCAAGTTGGGGAAAACCGGTACGACTGTCGGGGAACGTCGGTACAATTTACCGTTATACCGGCCTTAAGAAACACACTGGCTCAGTTTGTAAGAGCACTGCAACATTACTGCGGGTCATGAGTTTGAATCTCAGGAATTAAATTTTTTTCAGGGTTTTTTCTTTGCATTTCTTAACTTACATATTACATACTAATTAAAAAGTTCACAATAATACTATTTAACCAGTAATAATATACTAGAAAAAATTTCTCGATGCTGATTGGCTAAGAGCAGTGCTGTTTCAAGAAAATTTAGTGCAGAAAAAAGGAAATTTAGTCCAATTTTCTTTTGGCAATTGGACATTCAGATTGGCTAATAAATAAACAATGAAATTCGTGATGGCCAATAAAAAAGCAACTTAAAAAGTTCATGTATATTATATTTAGCAGTGTAATCAAACAGTTTGTTTTTTGCTTCTGAGACTTTCACATCTGCATGGTTTTTAAGTACAAAAAATTATAGTTTGTTGAATATATTAATTTGTTGCACGACTTGGATGTCACTTCCTGTCTCACTTTTTTATGCATATTATTAATAGGTAATAATATGACTTCTTGCTCAATTTGAATTAATTTGCACTTGTTTATTTTTCAAAATGCCCAAACTGCACTTGCCCTAGGTACGGTCTTTGTGCAATTACAGACTCTTTGCGAAAAAAAACTTGTGCAAATCAATTCCAAATTGAACTCAAAATCATATTATTACCTATACAAAAATGTCTCAGAAAATTTGGCAATTTAACAGCATTTCAAACAAGAATATGAATAGGAAAGACTTGTTTGACAAAGATTCTACTACTTTGATCAGTTTACAATCGTAATAACTTACTTGAAGCAAGAAAATGTCCAAGTCAACCATGGAGTTACAGAAATGGCACTCCATGTACAACTGCACTTGGCTTCTGATTTGGTAGCCATTCCTGACCCATCGACCATCTCGAACTTCACAAACAGCAGCCTAAACAATTATTACAATATACAGTAAGACCAGAAAATAATTTATTTATTTTGAACACAGGCACCTGCAGCTTTTCTGACAAACCAATTCATGACTTTCAAAGACCTGTTAATAATTTTCAAGGACCTTAAGTCTCAACATCAAGGACCTTTGGCATAATTTTGTTCTTTATTGTACTACACGATCCAAAAATTAAGCAAGAACTGCTAGAAACTTACTCACAAGTTTGCAAGAAAAACATTTTAAATTCTTGTTTCACTTTTATCATTTCTAGTTGGATCACGCAAAAACGAATTTGACAGTATAATTGAATAAAATTGGACTTGTTTTCTGGAATTCACACTATAAACTATAAAGACGACTCAGTATTTACCTGTATCTGAAGAAGATGAGCTGCAATCTTAACAAGAAAGTCTTGTGATGGCAGCATTGACTTAAGTGGTATATCAAAACTTGACAAAGCCTAAAAAATCCCCAAGAAAAACGTATTTAATATTTCAATAATTTATCACAGCTTACTCCAAGGTCTATCTAAATAACCTTAAAATATTATTTATTAAATCACCAACTATTGGACTTTGGCATATCCTTTATTCTGATTGGCTTTGTTATAAAAATAACTTTTTAAAGCATAATAGCCATCAACTGATCATCTTTACTGTTTTCACTTTTTGTTATTTTTGTTGCTTATTTTGTTTAAGTCTATTATATTGGGATGCTTATATTATATACAATCATGATAAAATGCTGCACAACAGATAAGACTGTTATCAATACTTAACAATAATTAATAAATTTACTGTAGTTTTAAACTGTAAACTTAGGAACATAATTATAATAGTACATACTTGGCTTAGAAAGGCAGCATAGTGTCTATGAAGTGGAAGATGAAACGTTACCTCACCACGTCTAGGAGGCTGTAAAATAACCCACAAATGTAATAGCACTGTGCAAATTATATTTACAAAGACTAATAAAATCACCTACTAAATACTATAACCATTCAGTTTGGAACCTAAAGATAATGGACTGTGGGTAAAAAAATGGTCTAAAAGATCGGAGTCAAAGTGGCTCATGTTTCTGTTTTTCAGTAGGCCAAGAATTTTAATTGTAGATTGAAGATTAGACCCTATTGGTCAGATAAATGGGATTAAAAACAATCAATAAAATATTGACAAATGGAGTATGAAGTCTGCTGGCTGTATTTATACTATTCTGTAACAATTTGTGAGCATGAAATATATAGTAGTAATGTTATTTTAATAAATAAATAACAAATGAATTAAACTAAATAATTAATTTATTAAAGTTTATTTAGTTAGTATAATAACTGCTTATAAAAACATAATCTCACTAAAAGTTTGATAACTATATTTAATTTTTTTTTTAATTATTTCACTCCAAAAAATTGTTACCATTTATGTATGTCATGAACTAAAATAAAAGATGGAACTATAAAAATGCCTTTAAATGAAACAAAAAAAAAATGAAGGAAGGTAAAAAGTTAAGGAGGCGTACACAATAGCTTGTTACCTGTGATTCAACATTTTTGTACCATTTTTCAATTGCTGTTATACTTCCTTGGATCATGTTCATTAGACATTCAGCATTTTTCTGTAAAAGAAAAGTAAAATCTGTGATCCTGAGAAACATTGTACTGTTAACAAACAAACGACAAAATAACAGCTATTGTTTTAATAATGCCCTATACTGCATTCTCATTTCTGGGGTCTACATTGGTTTTCTTATTACTGCTTTCCATTGGTGTTCACTCCTAACAAATTAATGCATCATCACTAAATATATCATTTCTTCTCATATCCTCCTTATCACCACATTCTTCCCCCTTTATTTCTAAATTGAGATTTTTTAAATTAAAAACCTCTTTGTCAATGAACAAACTTATGTTTACTTAGTTATCATTTATAATAATAATAATTATAATAATATAACTAATAATTTCGTAATTAACATTAATAATGGTGGTCCAATGGCCCCAAGGCATATTTGCTCTTTTGGGCTAGTACAGACCAGCAGTGACTTTTGAAAATTGGTGACTCGATGGGGCAAGCAACGTAATGTTTACACATCATGCCAATAAAGCTTGTACAGTACCACCACTACCAGTACGGTCACTACTACCAGTACCACTACCACTAACACTACCACCACTAGCACTACCACCACTACAAATCCCACTACCACTACTATTACTTTTATTACAGCTACAAACTGCTGCTGCTACTGCTACTACTACCACTACGACTACTACCACCACTACTATTACCACTACCACCATGACTATCACCACTACTACTATTACCACTAGTAGCACTACCAATCCCACTACCACTATCACCACTTACTGCTACTACTACCACTACGACTACTACCACCAAGTTGCTACTATTACCACTACCACAACGACTACCACCACTACTACTATTACCACTAGTAGCACTACCAATCCCACTACCACTATCACCACTTACTGCTACTACTACCACT
>JAOEHV020253329.1:0-12371 GCA_025447995.2 Isaurus tuberculatus | reverse complement strand
TTCAATGAAAATTCTCGTGTTATGTGTAATAAACAGCTTACGTCATAGAAAGTGCTTTGTACAGGGTTTTATTCACTTGTTGTTTGTGTCAAAAGACCTCACTCGCTCGTACCTCCCTCGTTCGGTTTTTGACACAAACAACTCATGAATAAAACCCCGTACGCCGCACTTTCTATGAAGTAAACTATATGTATCTACAGTATTGAAGATCACCTGGGAATCATTAGACTTTGTAACAGCTTTCAAGTTTGTGTTCTAATGGGTGAATATAGAGTTCTCCTTTAAACTATAGTCTTGGTATACTACCACCTTTAATTTCATCAGATGAACTTGATGACACACTTGATGACAATGGCAGGTCTGAATTATTGTCATAGGACTTTTTCCTCATCCGTAAGGAAGGCACAGAAGTACTTTCATTCTGGGACTGACCATCGGTGCCGAGAACTTGTCGCTGTACAAGGCGAGTATAAACTCCATTTTGTGCAAATAGTTCTGAATGTGTTCCTTGTTCCAAAACCTTTCCTCTGTCAATCACAATTATTCTGTCGGCTTTTTCAACTGTACTAAGTCTGTGAGCAATGACTAAAACTGTACGACCTGTCAGATTGCTATAAATTGCTTCTTGGACTGAATGTTCACTCTCAGAGTCCAATGCACTGGTTGCCTCATCTAGAAGTAATATGCTTGGTGATCTGATCAATGCTCGTGCAATCGCAACCCTCTGCTTCTGACCTCCTGAAAGCTGTAAACCCTTCTCTCCAGTTTCAGTTTCAAATCCTTCTGGCATTGCAAGCACAAAATCATATGCATTTGCAAGTATTGCAACATTTTTAACAATTTCTTCATTTACAGAATCTTCTGCTAGACCATATGAAATGTTTTCTTTAATTGAGCGTGCAAACAGCACTGGTTCTTGTCCAACTAACGACAGCTTTGTGTGCAAGTATTTGTGGTCAAGTTCTTTTATTGGTATGTTGTCAATCAGAACTTCACCCTCCGTTGGCTCATAAAAATGCTCCAAAAGATTGATACAAGTTGTTTTTCCTCCACCACTTGGGCCTACAAGAGCAACAACTTCCCCAGGTTTAACCTTGAATGAAACATCATCCATTACTTTGACATTTGGTCGAGAAGGATAAGCAAAACTCACATTCTTGAATTCTATTTCTCCTCTTAGATCTGCTGGCACTATGGATCCATTATTAGGAATCTGTGTTTTCCGATCAATATACTCAAAAACTTTCTCTGATGCACCTACAGCTTCCATTAGTCCAGTGTAAACATCACCAATTTCCTCAATACACATTCCCAACTCCAGCTGGTATAGAATAAATGACACTAGATTACCAGCACTCAAAATGTTGTTTAGCACAAGATGACCACCATAAAACAATGTTAAGACATCCAGAGCAAGCTCCATAATCTCAGTACACCATCTGTACCCACCATACAGTAACGCTTCTTTTATTTTTAATTTGAAAATATCATGTTGTTTCTTCTTATAACTCTGGTACTCACCATCTTCATTTGCAAAACTTCGGACAGTTTTCATAGAAGACATAACCTCTGCTGCAAGTTCATTTGCAGTAGCTACTGCATCTTGAACAGCTTTTGAAAGTCTTTTGTAATACATTCCATAAGCTTCTGTGACAAATGCTATCACAGGAATCCCAATGAGGGTGAGGACAGACAGTTGCCAAGACAGCTTAAACATAAACACACAAACACCAACCCCTTTGATAACATTTCGGAGAAATACGTTTACATTTAGGGAAACTTCATCACTCATTTTGGTTGTATCTGATGACAATCGTGAAATGATGTCTCCAGTTTTGGTCCTGTCAAAGAAGGCAATTTCTTGCTTGAGGAGTGAGCCAAAAAGATGATTGTTAATTCTGATGTTAAATCGTGCCATCACAAATTGAAATAAGCCACCTCTCAGTCCTGCAGCAATTGATGCAGCAAGTGAAATCAGGGTCATTACGATGATGGAATGGACAAATTTAGACTTGTTTTTTTCTATTGCAATGCTATCAATAACAAGTCCAGTATACAAAGGAATAAACATTTCTGCTACAGCTGTGCCAACCAAGAATACCAATGCAAGGGAAATGTATGGGAGGTCTGGTTTTGAGTAAGAAAGAAGTTTCCAAACAGATGTTTTAATGTCAGAGTCAGGCTTTTTGTTTATTTCTGTCTCGTCACTCTCTTCATCAGAACTAGATTCCCCTAAGAGAGTTTCTCTTTCCTGAACACTCGCAATTTCTCCTAAAGTTGAGAGATTATTTCTTCTTCTTGTACTTAAATTTGAAAGTTTGTACCAGAACAGGTTCATTGCAGCTGAGCATATAATTGTCCATGAGGAAAATGTCCAGTAGAAGATCTTTGATGTGCGGTTCGTCTCGCATTCCGTGCTAATAAGAAACTTGCCAACAACGAAAATAATAAATGCAGCGCTGATATAAAAGATAATTTTCCTGGAGGACACCAAACGGGAAGCAGCGTCGCGCCGGTTTCTCAAAACACCAAGAATGCAGCCAAGACCAGCAGTGAGACGAAAAAGAGAAATGGTCCATAGATCAAAGGAAGAAGAACAAAACTGATAGTCATACACTTGACTTGTAATCTGCGAGAAATCGTTCCCGTGAATTAATAAAACACTTGAAGCAATGAAATCGACAAGCAACCCAACTGAAGTGATGACAATCCACATGACGGATAAAAAAAAAGCTGCCGTCAAAAAAGTTCCGGTTAACCTCGATAGATGAATCGACTTTATAACTTGTTCCGGTGTGCAAATCTAGTTCAAAATATTTCAAAATAAATATTGGATCTCTAATTCAACAAAATGATGATTACAAAAAACGCAACAGAAAGGCCCTGAACGTGAGCAATTTTTCAAAAATTTTATGGAAACCTCAGTGTTGCTCGGTACTCAGAGGGCTGACCATTTGACTTTGGGGGGTTGGGTGATTTTTTTCCGCAAGATTTTTTTTTTTGTCCATGGGGTGGGCAGGATTTTTTCTTCCCCTTTATTGCCATACATATTTTGGGCTCATTTGCTATGTTTGCAGGCAATTTTTTTCTCTAAAATGAAGCTTGCAGGAAATTTTTTCAAAATCACCGCCCCCACCTCAAAAGTCAAATGCTCGGCCCCTAACAAGACTAAGATAGTAAGAGTCGAAACTCGCTCGAATTTGTCGATAACTTGTCGGTACATTTTTTAAAATTCGTGTCCAGTCTTCAGTTCGCTCGATAGGTCACGTGCTGCTTCTGCATGTATAAAGAGGGAGGTTCGGTTGTGTTGTCTGAGCTCGTAGGAAGTCGATCGAAATGGTAACTTTTTCAATCGATTAATGTTAGTTTTAAGGCAATATGTTGCATTTTGTTCATTCGTGTTTTACTTAAATCTTTATTTTAGCCTGCAACATTGTCGCCACAAGAGGAGCAAGAGAAACTCTTAGATGAGGCTATTCAGGTGGTCAAGTCTCAATCATTCCAAATGAAAAGATGCCTGGTAAGACTTGATTAGTTTGATAATCTCATATCCAGTATATTTCCTCCGATGAGTAATTATTTATCTGATGAAAATCCATAGGATAAGGGAAAGCTTATGGATGGTTTAAAGCACGCCTCGAACATGTTAAGTGAACTCCGTACTTCCATGTTGTCACCGAAAAGTTACTACGAATTGTGTATCCTTTGCAAATTGATCACAGATGCTGCAAATAATAGTCGATGCATTTGTAAAACTGGGAGCGTTTGTCCCTGTTAGTTATAACAACAAACGCAGGTTAATGAGGACAACTGCAAATTTTAAACTCTCAATATTCGTTCATTGTTAATGCAAGTTTACGTGTTAAAAACAAATGGATTGTGTATGTGTCTCAATGCTTGTTTTGATTTATAAAAAATCTTGAAAGGCTTATTTCAAAAAGTATATTTGGAACACCTTAAGTGGAGTTTGATGATCTTTCAGGCAACCCTTCTTCAAAATTCAAAAATGCAGTTAATTGATAGCTCATGACTCTAACAATGTCAAGCAAGAAATTTAATTTTGTAACTGAAGAATAAAGTAAATCTCTAAAACATGACGTCTCTTTCCTTAACGTTCCACATATTAGTCCAAAACTAACAGATCATGGCAATTTTTTAAAAAGCTAAAAGCAGATCTGGATAGAATGCATAATTTAATCAAATCAAGGTTACCGTAAATGCTCGAATTAGTGCCCAGCTTCAAATAAGCGCCCCACTTTGAATTAGCGCCCCTCCTTAGGCTCAAAATTTGTAATAAGCGCCCCCTTCAAATAAGCACCCCTCATTCCCATTAAGATCCAAATGCTTCTGGAGAGACACGATATTTTAATATTAACAATGTGTTTTTATTGTCTGTTTAATTGAAGACAACTGGACATTAACTGCAGGCTTTTCTTTTTAGACAAAACATTTTGCAATAGCAAACGCATAATTTTGTTAAAATTGTTCTATTCCAGATAAAATACATTTTTTGATGAAAAAGTCTTAAGAACGTTTCGAGTTCGCAAAAAGTGGTTTTTGAATTGTTGGTTTTAAATAGAAATAAAGATAGTGTCATTTTAAGGCTAAAAATTGATAAACGAAATAAGCACCCCCCCCCCCTTCGAATTAGCGCCCCCCTCTCGCCTTAGAAAATTAAATAAGCACCCTGGGCGCTAATTCGAGCATTTACGGTATCTAAAAAGTGTAGGTCTTTTTTATTGAAAACACTTTGTATTAGAACACTTTCATTTCCAGGTAAAAGTGATTACCAGTCAGGTTTGTTTTGAACAGCTAGGTGTATTTACTTGGATAGAGAATTTTAGCCTGTCATGCATGTTAAGGGGAAGGAGTAAAAAGCTGAGAAGGAGGGGGAGGGAGGGGTGGGGACCGTGAAGGGAGGGGAAAGGAGGTTTCCTCCTCTACCTAGTTTCCGGTCCACCTCTTCTTTTTCTTCGCTTTTCATTGACAGCACCTCCTTCAACATCTTCTTAGTGCTTTTTTTGCAGGCTAGAAAATAATGTTGATTGAGTTATCTCTGTCGTATACTCTAGTACTCTAACATGTAGTTTTGCTAATTCATGAAATATGTTTACTTTGCTATATGTTTATCAATGAAGTATGATGAAATACAATGTATCATTTCATCAAAAACCTCAAAACATTTCGTAACTCGAAGATTTCATCATAAATGGTAACTTAAAGATATCCACACCATATATGGTAACATGTATAAGCGCTTTTTTTATTCAGTACTTTTCTTTTTTGCTTTTAGCAGTTTCTTAAGTTTGTATAAAAAATATGTGGTCGGTGGTGTGTTCAATACCCAAAAAAGCACAAGCTGTTTCCCCTTGTTTAAGGTGGTCTTTCGCTTCATTTTGAGAGTACAATTTTTCTCAGCATAAAAGAAAACCACAAAAAAGAACCATTTTGGCTGCATACTAGTTCATAACTGTTGATACGTTTTCCGTCCAACTGTATATATTTGAGATTAAGAAACACTTCTTAGTTTAAACAAAATTTTTTGAAAGTTTTTTAGTTTTTCTTTGAGTGAGTGAAGTACGAAATTTCAAAAACATTTCACAGCTTTCCATAAAGTTTTAAAAAGATATCTTCAACAAACAACATTTTCCTTTTTTTCACTTCGTAAATGTCCACTCAGTTTAGAAAAGAATCCTGTTTTCTCTGTTACTGGTCGAGCAAAAGCAATTTACTGTTCGTACTCTGTGTTATCTAACTTAATCAAATCAAAGAGATTTACAGTGCTGCACGCGGTACTGTGAACACCAAGACGTTTTTTTGACGTTTTTTTTTTTGACATATTTTTGACAAGTTTGATGCTTGGTAATTAGCAACTGGCCAGTCGTAGAGCAGATAAGCGAGACAGGTTCAGGTCGTAAAAAGAAAAAAAAAAGATCGTCAAGCAAACCCGAGTTCAGAATCTGTCTCGTTTATCTACTCTCTGATTGGCCAGTTGCTAATTACCAAGCATCAAACTCGTCAAAAATATGTCAAAAAAACGTCAAAATAACGTCTTGGTGTTCGCGGTACAGCGCGAAGCACTGTAATTGTGTAACTATATAACTGCTAAAACTTCTTAGTCTTGCGTAAATTTTAGATTTTCCTTTTTTGGCCTGTTTACGTATTTGTTAAACGTTTCTTCAATAGCGTGATCGGTATTGATCTTTAGTTTAGTCATTTTAGTTGAAAACGTAAGTTCTGAAGAACAGTCGGTCGATTTTATGAATTTGCTATTTTTTTTAGTTTGACTTAACGAAGCCCAGAAAGAAGAGATTCTTCAACATGAAATTTCCTCTATTGCATTTTTGAAGTTTTTTTTTTTAATTCTATCACATACTTTGATGAAACGATTACCTACAAGGGGTTTTAAGTAAAAAAGTTCTAAATAGCATGTTATTTTTTTTTTTGAGTCTCACACAACTTGCCTCTGTAATCATCTCAAGATAAGGTAAATTGGCCTTGCAAGTTAGCTTCTCAAAATCCAGTGAAACGCTGCTGGTCCTCTACAGTAAGCTTTGCATGTTTTTTTAAATGTTTTGGTTTAATTTGTGTTGGAAGCCATTTTCAAAAATAATTTTTTCTCATTTCTATATAAGGACTCACTCGCGTTTTTGGCCTCAATTTTATTTCATACTTTTTGAAGCATTTTTGTAACCCTTTTTTTTCTATGATACTTTGAAACTGAAAGAGATTAGTCATAAATTACAAAATTTCCCACTTGAATTAATGTAATAAATTCCAAATGAGAGAAAAAAAAGCAGTTATCCAAAAGAATATTGCAAATGTCTTACAATATACCGCCATTTTTGTTTGGTAGTGACTTCATTTGCTACTCGCGTCAGATCCAAGATGGCGGGAAATCCTCACTCCTTAAAGTACCGTAGTAAAAGAAAGATTTGACCAAAGCCAAAACTTTTTCTGCAAAATTGCTTCAAACTGTAGCCAAAATAGTTTGATCAGGCGGAAAAAAAGAAGCGGAGTTTCATTTTGAGAGGAATGTTCGTATAATAAAAAAGCAGCAAAAATTTAAGATTAAATTGACAAAAAGCTGCGATATGCTTAGATTCTTTCAGTCAACTCGAACTTCTTTATTTCTGACTTTGATGAACCACAATGATAAGTAAGTACAGATGTATTATCAGGGTTTTAGCCAGACTAAGCCATGACACAAATCCTGCTAAGCATTGTTTTTGCCAAGTAAAAAATGTAAAAAAAGGGGACAAGAAATTTTCTTCGTGATTTTAAATGAGGAAAGGATACTTACCATAACCTTTAATTTCATTTTTATTAATTTTAAGTTGCGTGGCTGGAACAGTTGGTAAGATCTCTGCCTTCCACCACAAGGTCCCAGTTTCGATTCCTCTGCTGTGCAGAAATTTAAACATTTGTGTGACCTTTTCTGCCAAAGCTCACTCAGCTTTCCATCCTTATGAGGTCGGTAAATGAGTACCAGCTTCGGCTGGGAGCTAACCTGCGATGGATTAGTGTCTCGTCCAGGGGGAGTCAAAGACTCTCATCCGCTTAACACTATGGAAACCGGAGATAAGCGCCGGCCTCATGGGTCACTAGGCTCGGAAAAGGATTTAGCTTTAGCTTATTAATTTTGACCGAAAACCTATAGTTTCTAAGACTAAACATGCTAGAAAATCTATTTTTTATTTTTTCCTTCCACATTTTCTTTCTTTTTGTATTTTTTTTTCTCGGAGCTACATCAATCGTTTTTAAAACGGAAGCTATAGCAAACACCAAATGCAATTAAGACCCTGAAAAAAAAGAAATTTGAAAAACCAGTTGATTCTTTTTTGCCAGCCTAACATCAGATACTCAGAAATTTTACAAGATGTTTGAAGTACACAGTTTAACTTCTACACTATGCATCATACCTCACAAATAGCTTGAGGAGACAAAAGCGCTCCACCCCTTCCCCGTGTGTCAAATTCTGGCTCAAACCCTGCATAGTAGGTGGTAATCGTCAATCTTGAAGAACTTGAGATGGTTGCAGAGGAAGTTAGTTTTATAAGTTTAATACAGTTGTTGCTGTAGCTATTCTGACACAACCAACGTTTGATAGTCTTTCAACAGGCTTGTGATCGTCAGTGAGTGACTGACTTAGTCTCACTTGCAACAGACCGACAATAAAGTTCAGCTCCATTGTTGCGGTAATGTGCTGAGTTCTCATGAGATCTTTCAATATGCCACACTGTTACTTACATTGCTAATAAAACCGGTTTTAAGAACGCCAGTTTACGGATAAACAGATAAATGCATACTCAAATGCCTTCTCAAAAAAAACAAAAATGACGTTTTTATAAGTGCCATAAAATGCAAAAATAAGCCTGGATGAAAAATTTTTGCACAGATAGAACAGTGACACAAAAACATCTTGTAAAACAACCTATTTGCTAGTTTCTGGAAAGACGCGTTTAGTTTGATCAATGAGCTAGCCTTTATAGGTTTTTGAAAATGTTTTAATGAAACGACATTTTGTTAACTTATCAGCCTTGTACGCAATGCTCTAACAAATGGCGGGAAAATTCCCGCCAAAACGTTACGCATACGTGACCCTGACGCATGCACTGACCTTTTTTTTTGACATTTTTAAGGAAAAACTTTACTACAAAGACGAACTTGCCTTTTGAACGTTTATGTAGCTACAAAATGTCTTTTACAAGGTTCGTATTCTTCTTTGAAAGTTTTGGCGTAAATTTGAAATATTGAAATTTTGTTTAATGTTAGCCTTGCTTTCGGCCATTTTTAAAGTTAGCTAGTGAAGTTAATTTCATTAAGACTGGGAGTTTCGTAGAGATTTAAAAGTGCGAGTGAAAGTCATTCTTGAAGATTTGGTCCACAATTATTAGCATTCGTTTGGTTATATTCAGCTTGGAAAATACCCTGTAAAATCTTGGCATTTTGACTTTCAGAAAGTATACGAACTTTGCTTATGTACGTTATAGTTGAATACATACTGACCTTGTTTTTTCTTGGTTGTGTTGCCACATTCTGCAGCAAGACACGAAGAAAGTTGGAGCTAAGATGTAATGCTGGAGGTATTACTGCATTGCAGAAAATCATTTAGCCAGCAATAATGAGTATTTTATTATTAGCATTATAACACATTTATAACCATAGTGTAAGGCCAACCTTCCCTGCTAGCCGAGTCTCTCTCGCAAGAAACTGCCGATCTAAGCTGTTTTCTTTGTTGAGCATGCGCGTCGGTAGCAACTCTGACGTCATTGCTCTGACGTCTCGTGGCTTTCGCGCCAAATTGTTTGTCGCCATTTTGAATTATGCTACCGCGGGCTCAAAAACAACTAGAGGTTTTTGAAATTTGCTCATGCCTACTGTTCATTTCCGGATAAAACCAGTTCAAAACCTGTTTGCTTTGTCCATGGTTGCGGACGGCGGTGTATCAAAGAAAACGGCTTAGATCGGCAGAGTCTCTTAATTTTCATTGCAGGAACATCACGAGAGAGACTCTGCTAGCAGTGTAGGATCAACCAAGGGTTTTAGGGTTTGCTATCTTGACAGTTTCAAAATTCCTGTTCCACAACTGAAATGATCAGACTCTAAATTTCATTTGGGGGAAGGAGTTGACTCAGGATGTTGATTTTACGATTTTATTTCGGGCGCAGACGGTGATCTAAAAACTGTTTTCCGTGAAACCCCGAGGAAATAAAAGTAAACGGTAGATAGCACGTATGCGTTACATATAATTTTAATTATCTTTCCAGCTACGTCCCACAAACATTACGCTTTGATATACTACTTATTAACCGAGAGTGAGGTCATTACAGGGAAATCTCAGACCGAGGCCTTGTTGTAATGACCGAACGGACGAGGTTAATAAGTTATTTATTATATGGCCATAAGTCTATTTTTGGAAGAAAACGAACAAAACACCGGAAGTTGATTTCCATATCCATGTGCACGCAAGCACTCATTTCACTCAGCCGAGTCGGAAGTTGTCACGAAAAACCGGCAAAAATGAAAAAAAAGAAAAATTTCAAAATGACCGGTCATTATGAAATGCCATAATGGCCGGTCATTACGGGGACATTATCGCCGTCCCAGCAGCCAATCAGATTACTGGAAACTATCTGGCCATGTAATAGAGTTTTTTATTAACTCGTGCGGCTACCCGAGCCTGTTTGTTAGCTACGCCATTCAAATGAGGCCTAATAAGGTCGAAACAGGTGTCCGTTGCGGCTGTCATTCAGGCTAACAATTATTTATCGTTGATTTAAGGGGTGACCCCTCTACGAACGTGACCTTAGGGGTGGACCATTTGATTTTTGAGGGGGTGTTGGAAGATTTAGAAAAAAAATTCCTGCAAGCCTAGAAGAAAGAAAAAAAAATCATGCAGCGTACAATGGAATATCTTGCGCTGCCCTTTTACGCGAAAAAAAATATCTGGCTTGTTCCCTTCGGTAGAAAAAAAAATTCTTGCATGGACTGATTCTTATTCCCCCCCCCCTCAAAAATCAAATGGTCCACCCCTTAGTGCCCATATTAGTGGTCGTAAGTATAAGTACTTATGTGATTCCCTATAACCCGAGAAACAAGTTTTGAGTTTGTAACTGTTATCAAAAGGGAATAATTTTAGTCCATCTAACTCAGATTTTGTGTTTTTCTATTGCCCATATTATTTATCCATTCTTAGTTTTCTTCCCAAGTTTCGATTAAAAATAGTACTCTTCAGGAAATCGCATTGTTTAGACAATTCAAGATTGAAATTTTTATAACATCGTCGCAAGTTGCACGCTCAAAACGGCAATTCATCGCAATACGGGAATGATCATAAAATCTAAATCTTGAATTGTCTAAATTACGCATTCTAACCTAGTTGCCTAGTTTTTTGATACTATATAACGGATTCTCTTAAGAAGAAAAGCGTGATTTACAAAACCTAGGTTGAAATGGTTTGACCATCCTCCCTATAATGTTAGTCGAGTAAGAAGCTGACGTTCCTGCGTTAGCTCCTCGTCATAGCAACAGCTATTCCTGCCAATAAATGTAGTTTAGGTTGATCATACTCTCCTTAAAACAGATTCCTCGCAACAGGGTTTTTTTCCCAAATGTTTCATTTTCGTTGTTTTCAGCGTTTATAGATTGTTCAAGCAGCTGCATTTATGTACCTTCAACAAAACAATTTTGTTGTATTCCTTTATACGCCTCACCACTGACTGTTCTGTCTATTCTTATTTGCGTTTTTTGTGGTTGTTTGAAAACGAATCCTAGTGAGCTTGGGGACAATTGTGACATGAAAGCAACACATTTCTTTGGGGAAAAAATGTGTGTATCTGCAAAACTTTTTGCTATGTTTCCAGCTCATTCAGAAAGAATTCTTAAAATTATTGTTAGAAAGTGACATTCCCTGAAGTTTTATGTATAAAAACGTTGAAAATTTGAAATGAAAAGTACTGTCAATTGTGCTTTGAAACGAAGGATTAATATTTTTTCTCCTATCTGTGATCAGTGATAACAGAAACAAATGTATAGTCCCAAATGTTGGTAAGAAAACAGGAATTAAATGAGTTTCCAAAACAAATTGCTCTGTTTTTTCATCACTTTGTTTTTCACTCATCAGGTGCACGAGCTGGAGTTGCCTGGTAATGGAAAGGTACTGTGAGAGAATATTTAATTTACTATTTTTTAGTTGAATTATTGAATTCGAATCTGCTATGTCATCAAGCAAAATTAATGAGGCGGCACCAGTAAAGAGTCGATGCAGGTATAAATAGTGTTATTGTCTTATATATGAAGGGGAGAAACTAAGTCTAGAGTGGTAATATTGTGTAATGTAATCTGACAAAAGAATTTCATATCAAGCAAGAATAACCAATCACAACTTGTACACTGTCAACACAGCAATCAATCAAACTTCCGGTTTATGACATGGCTTCCCACGTGAAAAGTTGATAGCGTCTCATTTAGTGTGCTTAACACCATGTTCCTATTGTGGTGATTAAAACGGGCACTTAGACCATGTTGGTAGTGAAAAGTAATGCTTGTTGGATGTGGGTGAAAAGATAATCACAAGTATAGATAGAACATGTGTTCTAGTACAATGTACTTACAGACACAAATATGGGTACTAAGGCCACGTTGGTAGTGAAAAGTAATGCTTGTTGGATGTGGGTGAAAAGATAATCACAAGTATAGATAGAACATGCGTGTTAGTACTAAGTACTTGGAGACGCTAATATGGGTACTAAGGTCACGGTAGTGAAAAGTAATGTTTGTGGGATGTAACTAGAATGATAATCACAAGTATAGATAGAACATGCGTGTTAGTACTAAGTACTTGCAGACACTAATATGGGTACTAAGGT
>JAOEHV020253232.1:0-12373 GCA_025447995.2 Isaurus tuberculatus | reverse complement strand
AAGAGTTATTTATTTTATATAATTTGACCGGCCAGAAACGGTACGTGACCGAGCTAAAATGAATTGGGCCGGTCATCGTGTCCGGAGACTCTCCGGAAATTATTTCGAGCCCTGAAATTATTTCGAGCGGAGTATCATAGCCACATTGTCGTGCCTTCTTTTGTGTTTCGCAAGTTGTATTTTTATAGTTACCGTTATTATTATTTTATTGTTATTATTATTATTATTATTATTATTATTATTATTATTAACAAAATTATTATCTTTAATAATAATAAAATAATAATTATTATTATTACTACTATTATAATGATGAACATTACTTTGACTGTTTTTCCAGTACCGAAGAAAATATTGTTGTGCATATGGAAGGACAAGCTCCCACGGTTGGAAGTAGTGTCCACATGTCTGTTTTGTCTGGTGAACGAACACTTGACATTTACAAGTGTACAGACTTTAATTGTCCCTTTGGCTGCCTTAACTCTAGCAAGCGCTACCACTGTCCACTGTGCGATAACAAGCCTCAGAAACCAGGGCGCATGCGTCGACACTTTGACAAGATGCATGCTGGGAAGCAGCTTGTACAGCACGAAGGTAAGAGAATAAAAGCTATGCTTGAAATGATTTGACTTTTTATGCATGATCCAGTTTTTTCAAGCTGCTAAGTAATTGTTACCTCATTAATAAACAAATCCCACGTACGTATTCAGTTATAAAAAAAAAGTTTTAAACCTAAAAATTGCTTTGCGAAGTACAGTGGAACCTGCATTAAGCGGTCAATTTTCAAAGTCCTGAAAATTGCTTTCCTTAATTACTGTAGTTTTGACCTCTGTTGAGGTTACCGTATACCGGCTTCAGGGGTGTTTTGCATCAAGACTATACAGTGCGTCTTTTTTAAACCGTAGATACCTAAACCCATTTATCAAATTAAAGCTTCTAGAGCTGGCTTTCGAACTATACTAAAAATTTGAATCAAAATGAATTTATAGATTTTTACGTTCTCTGAAAACGAGCATCAAAGTCACCTTTCGAAAGTTACAAGTCCAAGCGATTATTGATATTTAATGGTTTGATTAGTCCGCCAGTTTCCAGACCAAAAGTGCTAAAAAATGTGCCTCCGTATTTTCGTATCCAATTGCAGAGAAAAGTTACGGTGCTTTTTCGATTAGGGCTTTAAAAAAGTTTGTAGCCCATGCAAAATTGCTCCAAAAAAACGTTTCCCAAAAAAAAAAATTGCGGTCATTTTAGGTAGTCCCAACAAGACTTTAATTTTTGTATTGTTTGGGCCTGTGTTTAACGGTAACAGGGTGTCAACTCATTTTTATCGAGGGTAGGAGGTATTGCAGTTGGTTCAAGGTAGATAACGGGTAAACAAAAGAAAAAATCGTAAACCAGTTTCAGCACAGACATGTCAGTCAAAGTTTTCGTATGCACGTCGTAGCCAATCGTGCAACCTACCCGACGTAACCGAAGGATGCCTTTGATTTCACTTGCAAATATATAGAACACAAGGTTATGTAATGGATTTCTTGGTACTTTTCCCAAGTTGCCGGAATGGAATCTTTCTAATTTGAGGTCACACTACTTTCGAATATGTAGATCGAATCCATTTTTCATTAACCATCTGCTTGAAGAACCTATTGGCTAATAGAGGGTGAATGTTTAATATACAGGTCGTACAAATTACAGTTCAAATACAACAAAATGGCAATGAGAGCTATGGTCTTGAAGTGCCTTATGATTATCACTTTCAAGAGGACAACTTATCGTGCAACTGGCTTTAATCGACGTTTTTAGTTCTTCTCTTGTTTCTCTTATCCATTCGTTTGTTTCTGCTTTTGTAGACGAGGTGCGAGTAGAAAAAAAATTACCAATTTTTAAAGCTGAGCAAAACTTGTTAGTTTCTGAGTTTGAACGTTATAACGTTATAGTTGTTTTGAAGTTCTAAGAAATTTGCTTAACACGTTGTATTTTCGAATTCAGTGGTAGACAGGTGAACATCTTGAAGCGTTTTCACGTGCACCACACTGTATTCTGTAATTAAGCCCAATGTTTTCTTCCGCTTCTGTGGACGTAGCCGTAGTGGCTGCTTAGACGCTCCGTGAGCGTCGGCTGAGTAATTGCAGGTTCGACTATAGTTTCCCAAGATAAAATGAGTCTGATATGTTAGATGTCATTTCTGCAATGAAATAGAAGCTTTACAAAAAAGTTATGGGTAATTGAGGGTTGCCATCCAGCAAACTGAAAAGGTTTCAGAGCTATCTGTTTTGGAAAGACCTTTCCTAAGCACTTTAAATTGACAGAACCAAGGAACTCATTTCAGGTGATCTGTGTTAGTAGCATGGTTGATTGACTTTCATTTCGCCCATTTATATAGCACCAATAGTACTATAGTTTTCTGATAAAAATTCTAACGAGAGAAAAAATCTAGTGTTTCTAAACGACCACTATAAGTTTAACTTTTTAAAAAACGCATTGAAAGATACTGAATCTATTATAATATAATATTTTTATATTATATTTTATTATTTTGTTATTATTATTGGTCAATTTAGTGTGCCTTTGATTCGATCTTGAGTCCTAGAAAAAGGGTTGTGAATTACCACTACGCTAGCCCAATAAATATGGTCTTTTATCTTTTTTGTTTCTTTTTATTTTTGGTAATATTATCTCTAGAATGCAATGCCGGGTCGTACAGAACGACTACTACGACAGTCCGACTACCTTTTATTACGCTAAAATACGATCCCGGTTCGTAGAGACGGGAGGTGCGAATGTTCACTACGTCTTCCCGACTACCTTTTATTACGCTAAAATACGATCCCGGTTCGTAGAGACGGGAGGTGCGAATGTTCACTACGTCTGCTCGGCTACCTTTTTAATGTTATCCCGGCTAAGATGGTCCTGCAGTGTATTGGTAAAAGCGTATACTGTATCTCGGCGGTTTTTCTTTTTGTTTGACATCGTTCTTGGTTGTAAAGTTAATGTTCCTTTTTGACCAGGTTATCAAATACTGCGTTGTAAATTGAAATGTACCCGCTCCAATGGCCGTGTGGCTGAGAATTCCCACTATCACTGCTGCCTGTGTGGCCGGGTGTGTCTGCGTAAGGTACACCTGTTTTGTCACCTACAGGCGCACAGCTTGGGCGCTCAGCATGACATCGACGAAGAGATGATGGATGCCTGCAAACAGGAGGAGGAACTGGAGGATACAGACGTAGTGGAAGATGAAGATGAGCTTGGCGACAATTCTGCTCTGGAACCATCCCAGATACAAGCCCTGACCTCAACACAATCCGAAAATGTTGTGGCTCTTACAGACGGGACTCAGGCAAGGATACGACAATTTTTACTTTGCTTGCAACAATAGTACTTTCGTTCCATAGCTCGTACGAGTATAAGATTAAGGTTAACTGTTCATTAAGTAGATTGTGTGAACTGTTACTTGATCAAAAAATACTACATACTTGAACCGAATTTTTCCACTCGTGTTTCGTAGGTCGTGTATGTGCAATCAATTCAAGATGGTGACACTTTGACTGTGATGCCTCTTGAAGGACAGACAGGCGAGCTTCAGCTGCCCCAGCACCAGCCTAGCACGAGTTCAGCTACTAGTACCCAGGACTTTTCCACGCAGCTGCAGCTGTTGACTTCAGTCGCGGGCTCTTCTACTGTGGCCGATTTAGGTACAGGTGGTATCCCTCAGGGGCTGGAAATCGGCCAAGAGTCTTCATCTCTGGTTAAACAAGTTGAGGCCATGTTGAACCAAGGTAAATCTGAATGGGTAAATTAGCAACACAAGGTTTAAGTGTTTAGATCATAGCCGTAAGTTTTATAAGGAGCTGACGTTTCGAGCATAGCAACTAAGGTTTTTGAAACGTCAGCTCCTTACACAACTTACGGCAACGATCAAAACATTTGAGACCTGGGTTCAAAAAACGCCTTATACTATGAAGTTTTATAAACGAAACTTGAAAGCTACTGTTTAATTTTGTGGCTTGGTCGTTTGCACTCTGTAGTTATTTACTATAGTTATGGTTTATCGGCTTGAATACTCGTTTATTTACATCATTATTTACCTATAACTGTAGCTTTCTTTTTGGAAAAGTGCCTTATAAATTGTATGTTGAGTTGTTAAAAGCTTTTTTAAAAAAAGATATAAAACCAGAAGATCTGGTTAGTTTTTGTCAACCTGCAACCAGAAGAACTCACCATCTTAACTTTTGTGGAGCAATACCTTGTTTTTACCAAATATCAAGCTAGCAATTCTTTCTTTATGCTTTACCATCTACGAATGCAGCAACAAAGAACTAATAAACAGGGAAAAGTTGTTGCGCCTGTAGTAGATATACGTATTTCTAATTGAACGCATTGACTAGTCTGTGACTATTTTGGTAAGAAAAACTATTGAAAACTTGGGGAAAAATCTAATTAGTCCTGACTTGCGAATCTTTAATCTAGTTGTTTCATTGCGTATAGTCTTACAGACTCCATTTTTCTTCTGGCTGCGCTGTATTTAGTAGGCCGAGGGCAAAGTTTCCACTTACCAGACACCAAGACTCAAAAAAGAACTTTAATAAAACACGCTAATTTTTAGGTTTATAAAAAAATGGTTGTAGAGCCCACGTTTTCCTGTATATTTCAACCTTATAGCGTTTTTTTAACACACAAATGCAAAATACGATCGCAAAATAATTATCTGTACCGGGCTTGATTTGAAGCAAGATCTCTACCTTCCAATCACAAGTCCCAGGTTTAATCCCCGGCTCTGCCAAGATTTGAACAATTATGTGACCTTATTTTCCACCAAAGCTTACTCAGCTTCCATCCTTACGAAGTCGGTAAATGAGTACCAGCTTCGGATGGGAGCTAACCTGCAATGGATTAGTGTACCGTCCAGGGAGAGTAAGAGGCTCTCATCTGCTTAACACTACGGAAACCGGAGATAAGCGCCCGCTCCATGGGCCACTAGGCTCGTAAAAGGATTTAGCTAACCTACTGAGGGAGACCTAAAATGACATGGATCAAGGCGTAGAGGAGGATATCAAAAGGAAGGGTTTTATAATTAAGAGAAGGTAATTCCCAAAAGTACAAAGGTTATATACGAAGAGGTTGTCACTTGAAGTCATCCCCCAAAAAATGGAGGTACTATTATCATTACATTGTGGACGCATCATTTTAAAGTTCTTTCTAAGTGTCGTTCTCCAACCACCATCATTAGAATATTACTCGTAATCTTTTTCTTCTCCTTCAAGGCGAGCAGGCTGTTAGCCATCCACAACAAGGGACATCATCCGACACTGTTCTTTCACAACAAGAGCAAGTATCAACCGTCCCGGTTTTTGGCACTGGTGACACCATGTCTAATATTCCACCAATTACCTCGAATGTCTCAATACCCGACATTCACTCCGTTGAATCACACTCTCAAGAACTGCAGCAGTCTTCGAAAGAAGGTACCGAACTGTGTGGAGAAACAAGGGCTGGTCATCAGGATGGCGAGAACGAGGAACCTATGGAGTTTGAGGCGTCCCTGGGCAACATAAATGTGGGCCAAGAAGGAACACCAGGATTTTCTCAGGTTTGCTTGGGCGAAACCAGTACTTCGGCTGAATTTGTTGGAAACAGGGGTGAGAGTGTGATTCCTGATGTAGGTGAGATTGGGGGCGAGACAGCGCCTCATATTGCTGCTACACATTTTGATAGTTCAGCGGCAATACCTACAAGTGAAATGGGAAACCAGATGGAAACGGTGACGTCAATTTCAAATGATAGAGAAATGCCAAGTGTCAGTTCAGAAAGTCTTCTTGCCAACCGTTTACAAATTCAGTCCACAGCTGCCGTCACTCCTACATCCGTAACAGCTACAACCTTACCGAATTCCGGGGCTGCTGTGAGGGTTACGACATCGACAAAAACAACTCCATTAAAGCCAGTGACGAGAAAGCCCAGAGCGTCAGAACAAGATTTACTGGTACTTTTAGAAGCTTCCAAGAAAGAGGAACAAAACGACAAAATATTTGAACTTCTCGGCTGGAAAGATCATCCGCGCAAAGAAACTTTCTTCAAGCATGTATCAATTATGGCAGACAAGAGTGGTCTTGATACGAAGAGATGTCGGAACAGTGATTGTGATTGTCGACTGTATCATTGTCCACTCTGCACTTGCCTTCCTAACAAACCTGGAAGAATTAAGGAACATTTTAAGAAGATTCACTCAACTGATTTAATTATACGGTATCAAGGTATGACAAACAATATACTATTTCCAAATTTTTTACATTTTCTTGATAAGTTCTCCACTCCTGTCATGAAGGTTTTACTAAAAATCATCTTCGTTTTCTAGAGTCTTTGTTCTTCTTTAAAATTCAAGTTAAAACCGTTAAAAAATGTTCTTTTGTATAAAACTATTATCTTCGTTTCAGACCTCATGAGTTTTCAAAATTTCACATTTCACTGTTTTTCATCCCGTTTTTAAGTAATTGAAATTAAAGAAGACGAACATCGAATAATTTTGATAAACCACACAGTTTGAAAGCTGCATTTTTCGCATTGAAAGGTGAGGATCCATCAGTTGATCTGTTGAATCCGTGGAGTTACAAAATACAAAGCATTGCGTGGCCTGTTGGTATAATCAAATCAATTGCACGATTTGTCTTGTCTGCATTCATTTTTGGGGATAAGTTTAATCGTTTGGATATTTAGATATTTAACTATCTCCATTTTTTTTTACCAGTTACAGAGATTAACCTTTTAAGCTGCTTTATAGGTACCCAGATGCTGAGGTGCAAGCTGGGTTGCAGTCGACCTAGTGGAAAGAAAGTCTTGAACTCTCACTACCACTGTTGTCTGTGTGGGACCATCTGCCTGAGGAAGGCTTCAGTGTATGAACACATGCGAGTACAGCACGTGGAGTGTGGAGATAAACCCAGTCCGGGAAGGCCTCCAATGGTCCCCGGGAAAAGTGACCTGTCATCACAAGAGGTTAAACAGAAATGGCGTTGGGGAGAGTCCCCGTCTAAGGCCTCCTCAGGAGGGGAGAGTACGAACCCGGTACAAACGCCAAAACCAATGGTTGTACAGATACCTACGGTTGCACAGTCGAACCAAGAAGCAGACACAAAAGGTAACGCTGTGACACAACCTCGGGTACAGACGATGGCTGTTAACCAGGGAGGACAACAGCAAGTGACATTACAGATTCCGCAGGTCGGCGATGGGAGCCAGGGGAGCCAGCAACAACAACAACAACAACAACTAGTCATTTTGATGCCCCAGCAAGTTCAGAGTATTACACCAACCCAATCGGTCCAGGCCGCACCCCAACCGATTGTTATTTTAATGCCACAGACAGGAGGCCAGGCTAGTCAGTCAGTAGTTGTTCCTGTGCCCCAGGTCTCTAACTCGTGACGCCGTGGAAACTTTTAACGTTGCTTATTTATCTCGAACTCGTGTGTTTGGAAAAGGTGGTACTGTGTGTTTTTTTAAATTAAAGCTTGGAGGCCGCCTGATTTTTAATAATGAACTTATGCGTAGCTAGTGAACTTATTGTCGGTTCAGTTGCTCCTCTGTTTTGGCTATCATTAAACAGATATACGACAGATCTTGGTTGTGAAGAAAATATAGTTGAGGGGACATGAAACCATAGCTTTTGTTACTAATTGCGTAAATATAGTATGTAAATCATTCGTGTTGCAGTGCTTGTGAGAACATGGAACAAAAATGCGACATGTACACGGTAGTTTTTAATGCGGAGAAACTGGTATTTTTTATTCATTTCTGTAAACCTTCAGTCTTTTTGGATAGCAGACATTACAAAGATTACTGGCTCAATTTTGTCTCAACTTTTTTTTTAAACTGTAATTCGTACTCGTGTTTCTCGCCTTCAACAAACTGACCTGTTGACTGTTGACATATTTGTATTGTTGGAAAATCTGAACAGAGTAGTTAACCGAGTTTTGAACAACTCGGTCCTAATATTTACGCCAAGGAGATACTTTATACGCACGGCCGTTAAATCAGCATTTAATTGTTTTAAAAATCTTTTGTTGCTTTATAGTTTATACATATAATTCATAGTTTTTGAATTTGTGATACCAAGTACCGAATTGAATTGAAAATATATTTTACGATGTTCAGCACTACAGTGACAAGCATCGAAAAATGATGCATACGGTGGCTACCATGAGTCACTCACAAGAAACTATTGAATCTTGAGCCGTCTTGTGTTTCAGTTCTGGATAAGGTAAAAAACCAAGGCGTAACTTAACTTATCGAAATAAGTTTCAGGCCATGTCTACACTAATACGTTTTCGAAAACCTCCGTTTTCATTTTATCGAAAACGTATAAAAAGATTTGCGTCCACACTAGACCACGAAAACGGATAAAAAACTTTTGTTTTTGTCACTGGGCTTTGCTCGAGCGTATTTTTGAAGTGAGCTGTGACGTAAGCGTTTTTGCTTGTCCACAATTTAAGATGCTGCACTCAGTTTTCGAAAAGCTTCGTTTTCGTCCATCCACACTAAGTCGCTACACCTTTGTTTTCAAAAACTTTCACCCTGGAGAGCGTTTTCGAAAACCTCCGTTTTTGGTGATACACACCTTCGTTTTCGATCGTATTAGTATGGACGTAAGGCGAAAACGAATAAAAAAAGTGCGTTTTCAAACGAAAACGCATTAGTGTGGACAGGGCCTCAGTCTGTTGTTTTAGAGTCTAACTTTTTATGGTACACGCGCTTATGTGTTAAGTAAAAGCAACTTTTTGCGTTCGACGAAGGAGAAAGCTTACTAATTTTGTCAAATCGGGAGCAAGCTGTGCCTTTTCAGCCAATTTTCTGTGTTTTGCCTTGATTCTATTAACATCTTTCTCGGGCAACCTTTTTTTAGGAAATCCGAGTGTATTTGATGAACCTTTATTTAAACAAGGTATTCCTTTCAGACTACATTGCACTCTGTTATCAATAGTATAGCCCTATATAAATTAAGCTAAATACAATATAAATATCTAAAAAATATCTAAAAAATAATACTAGCGAATAACATTCTATTAAAATTTACAGTTCATTGATAAAAATTATAAAGCTACTTTTTATGTTCTAAAAATTTATTATAAACTAGGCTTTACAAGTTTAAAGTAGGCTTTACAAACTGAAAAAAAACACCTTGTGATACTGTTGCAACTTTATTTATTGTTTTAATTTTTATAAAAGTTAAAAAAATTGGTTAATTTATTACTAGCCTACCACTGATTAATAATAATTCTTTTGATTTCTTATTGGAGTAAAAGATTTAGTTTTGCCGTGGAACGCAAAAACAGTTGTTTTTGTTTGGACTACATCCAACTCTAAAGCGATGATTTTTAATTGTAACATTTCTTGTGCTTTTCATGAAGGGCTTTGATAATTTAACGGAACACGTTCTTGCGTTGTAAATAATATATCTAAAGGTAGATTTTGTCCTAAACGCTTGATACTGGTTGGGCAAGTGAAGAGGGCTGAAGAGGAACTTTGCTTCAATGGTGGTGCCTTTTTTCATGATCTACAAGTAAATAAATTGAGTTGTTGTAAAAAAAGATAAAAAATAGATATCCTGTTATTACGTATTCGCGTAGACGTACGTTTTCGTTTTTCGGACGTATAATTTTTGGTGCATCGGCATTACGTAATAGTGAAGACACTCACAAAAAATAACAATTTATAAAACAAACTTGTTTTGAGTTTCGAGCAAACTATTAACGTTTTAACTCTCAGTTTCGTGTAAAAACACTGAAAACATCAAAACTTTTTTTGAATTGTGATTACCGGTCCATTCATCTTCGGCCTATGTACCTCATTCTTTGTTAAAATCATAGGGAGAAAATAGTACCTAAAAAATTATTTGTCCAACAAAACGAACCAAAAGTTGAATGATAAAAAAGTTGATGTATTGGGTTACAGTACAACAAAAATCCCCTGATTAGCGACCTTTTGAGAAGTGGGGGAAATGGCCAAATGGGGGAAAGATACTTTATTACTGGGGTGCATGTGTAAATCAGTCTTAAAATGGGGTTGACTTTTTTGGCCATAAATTAGTCAAAAATTGAAATTCTTGCGCAAGAACGCTAATATGGCTTCTTCTACCAAATATGGATTTGAGTTGCTTCTTTATGGAACTCAAACAATATGGCGAAAGTTAAAACAGCAGTTTTTTCCTAATTTTACTTCAATTTTCTTTCGTATCGATATTTTACAGATATTTGATTAGCTATTGACTATTTATTGATTCATTTCAAGATAACGGATCTTTTAAGAAATGTATTCAAAGAGCTGTTCAAGAGAAATAAGATTACACCACGAAATGTGTTTGGCGGATAGGTAGTGTTTAAAATAATTTGTACGCTGTCAATGAAAATTTTGCCTCAAAAATAGATTATCAGAGTAGAATTTGCAAACAAAAATAAAAAATATTTGTAAACTTGTACGAACTTATAAACGCACGTTATGTTTTAATGCAGCGAAATAAAAGTCAGATGCGAGGCTGATCAGGTTGGTTATACAAATTATGTCAAAACACGATCTCTGCCGGCTTTGTCTGGCAAACGATTCTATAAAAATTTTGTATTTAATTGTATAAAGGTTTTAGATGAAATGAGCTGGTTCACGGCGAATTTTAACATCTATTCCTCGTTTCTAAACGTATTCACCTTAAATCGCAGTTTACAGTTTTCCTCAGCCAGAGCGTAGCTTGGATTGTTAGACCAATGTAAACTTACAAATCTGAATCGCTTGTTCAATATATGTTCTTTGAGATAAAAACCTAAAACAACAAGAAAAAGAAATAAACTGTTACTAGAATGCCACAATACTCTACACTTCACATTAGCAACTTAAGTCGGCATTTAGTTAAAACTAACTTTTCTTACTTTCGCTTTCATCATATTCAAGTATTCAGTACAGACTAAACTGGTGAACAACACTTTTCTCACGCTCTGATTGGTTCGTCAAGCAACGAATAAGTTTTGGTGACTTTAAATCTGTGACTTACGATAAACGAAAGTGCATTTTCTTTCCGATCCCCTCTTAGTATCGATGCAAAATGAAAGGTCGCAACTCAATAACTGGTAATTATCATTCGATGGAAATTTTCTATCTTTCTCATTGGTCCAAGCAACCACGTGACCTACAAATAACTGCCGACAAATATGGCACTGTTCATGCGCATTACCGTCTAGCGGAGTTTAGCTGCAAATATGACAGACACTGCTCATGCGTAGTTTCGACCTCCTCTGTCAAAAACGTGGCAGTGCCGCGTTATTTTCTCAATGAATTTGAAAACTGAAAAATACTGACTTGACTTATTTTACGAGGCAGCGCACACTTACCGCTTAAAAGTAAACGCTTCCCACAAAAAAAAAAATTAGTGATCGAATGATAAAACAATTATTGGATTTGGTAATCGCAAAATATCGTGATAATTTTGTCGTTGTCTCACAAATTAATTATTTGCCTTCAGCCTTCGGCTTTGGCAAATAATGAATCTGCTCGCTACTGACAAATCACGATATTTTGCTCAACCTCGTCCAATAATTGTTTAATATCTTGCACAACTTTCGTGCACTATTAGGTATATAAGTACATTTGTAAAGCAAATAGACTACTGTAAGAAAAAGACATTCTTATCCATAAAGGAATCATATACATATACGTACTTGTTTTGGTTGAGTAACTTTTTCGACCAAGGGCATCTGGGCAATAAGGAAATTTATTGATGTGAGTTGAAGCACGCAACAGAGTTCTGTTACAGCGTCGATTGTTGCTGTAGTCGGGAGACACAGCGATTGACACTTTTGGACAAGTGGAGTACCATGCATCCACAAACGATGCAAGGAATACAAGAAAGTAGCATGTAACTGACTGCGGACAGAAAACAAGAACAAAACAATGTTTTTTTATTGTTAAGTATAATGGTTCATATGCTATATAATATACATACCTGAAAATTGGTGACTTTATTTATGCGGAGACTTATATGGAAGGTAGAAAAAGAAGATATATAATCAGGTTGATATGCATTTGTCAAACACTTTCGGGGGATTAAATCTAGAACCGTTTATGAATGGCATTTCTCCCAGTAATCACTTGTCAGTGATCACCTGTCTATAATCACACTGTGGGACATAAAATAGATGAACTACGAATAAATAACAACAGTATTCCCCATCCCTGGATTAAAACGTTTTATCTAAACGAAATGATTTTTTATGCTTTTTGTGAAAAAAGTCTCGGTCTTTATCCGATGGATTTCTGTTCAACTAAGTAAAAGATAGTTTAAATAACCAAGTTATGTAAAAAAACTAACTTACCAAATTTTTCATATCTTCTTAAAGGCTCTTAT
>JAOEHV020253034.1:0-12377 GCA_025447995.2 Isaurus tuberculatus | reverse complement strand
TTACCGTTTGGCCCGCAAAAAGGCGAGTTTTACAGAGGGCAGTTTGTCATTTGGCCACGAGTATTGATAATAATACTTAATAAAAGTTGAATAAGTAATTGTAGGAAATTTTATATGAAAACATTGTCTATCTTAATATGTGGTCTATCCTTGCTTGCAGGGGGCCTTTACCTCAAAATAAATGCTGTAAACTGTGTAGCTGCAAAATTGTGCCTGTAAAATGCAGCACTGTTCTCAAGATTCCCTAAAATATTGTGAAACCCCAGCAATTCAGCCTCTGGCTGTGATTGGGGTTCAAGTTGACCGACAATCATATCATATCATATCATATCATATCATATCATATCATATCATATCATACCACAGCATATACCATACCATACCATACCATACCATATCACATGAAATGTTTGGCATACTTTAAGTTAATGATTTTGAAAATTCGTAGTTTACAGGCAGTTTTAGCGAGTTTCACAAATTTTGGGGATAAAAGTCACTTAATTTTTTCGTTTTTAGAAACAACTTTTACGATAAAAACATAACACTAGTGCAATAAATTGATAAATGTCAATGAGCAATATTTAATTAAAATCATACAATGGCATGCTAACAAACAAAACGTCAGCTTCCTACTCTACTTTCCCCAATTATTGATCATTTCAACCTAGGGTTGATTAAATTGCAAGTTGAAATACAAACCTTTAGTACCGGAGCAGGAGATTTACCGGCATGTCTCTGGATTGAAAAAAAAATCAACTTTAAAAGTGTCAACAAGAGCAGTGGTATATCAGCCTGTTGGTTACTTAATAATATACATGAAAAAAAATTTCTCAATGCTACGGGTTTGTGCAATTACGAACTCTTTGAAAAACAAACTCAAGTAAAATAAATTCTAAATTGAACTTGAAATCATATTATTACATATACAAATTAAAAACATGGGCCAAGGTTTCCAGAAAATGGTTGGCATCTAAACGACAGATTCAAGAAATTGAGAATGTTCTTTTGAAAAAAGCCTATATAAACCAGGTGTTCTGATGTCACTCGGTCACCTAAATGCAAAGGAATGGCAAAAGTAGCATCAATATCGAAATAAATAACAATACAGCAACAAATACCTGTATATTGCATGCAAAAGAAGGACACAATTCCGTAGACATATTTTTGCCTCATGAATGTCCCTGCTAGCTAACTGAACTTTTACAAAAAATGTAGAACAGCAATATTTTTCACACCCTTGCAAAGGCACCACATCCGTCTTACAGTGCAAAGCGTGCTACCGTTTCCACCATACCAAGATTTTTGATTAATTTCTGACACTTTATTGACACTTTAGAAAGGTGCCCCAACATCAAAGTTGGCGGTGACAGTCTAGTCATTGTGAGTGATATGTGGCAGGAAGAAAATCTTGATATATTTTTTGTTTGTTGCTGGTCGGCACAAGGCATGAAAAACTCGGCCCCTCAACCAAAAAAGTGTCAGAAAAGAGTAAAAAATCTTGGTCTAATGGAACGGTAACGATAGAGTGTTCAATGCACTTGGAAACATCTTTGCCTCACAGTTGTAAGGTCTGAGGTTCCTGTCTTTGCCAAGAATTAAACTTTTCCATAATTTTCTTTTTAAAATGATTCAGTGTCTCTGTAATGTTCATACTTTAGTGACTGCTTTCTAGTAACTTGTGATTGTACAGTAACCAATTGATCTAATCCAAAATGGCAACAAAACATCATTGAAGAGCTATTTTTACTCACAGAATTAAAAGTGATAAAACCAGAAAAAATGTACAAAGTCAAAATATATATTTACTGGTACCTTCTTTTCCTGTTTTTTATCAGTTTTTGGTGTACTTGCAACCTAGAAGACAAAATATCAAAATTAACTATTGCAAATTTAACTTTGAATAAATATAAAACTATATGGTTCTTCAAGCCAACTGTCATCCATCATTTTATAAAGATCAATAAATTTGCTATGAAGGCAAATAAAGGCCTTTTGTTCTTGTTCTGGTTGTAAGCCCTTTGTTAGAGTAGCTGACAACTTATATGCAACTTGAAATAATAACAAGACTGCATAAATGGGCAAGTTGCCATTCCACCATGCAAGAACAGATTGGTTTGGATTACACTACTGTTTTTCTTTAATCATTTTTTTTATTAATTGACTGTACATATTTTAATTTATTTAGCAGTTTTAAAATTTGAACAAATTTCAATTTAGTAGCATATACAGTAATTAATTAAATATACAATAATTATCAGCTGACCTGATTTAGGGATCAATAGCATGAAAATATCGTCATTCAATACAATTTATTTTCCTAATCATAAGGAATTATTGATAAAATTACCAAAAGAAAAATAGTACAAACTAAGTTTATTAAAAAGAAACAATTACTATTGGTGTCTTTTCCTGTTTTTTGTCTGGTTTTGGTGTAGCTGAAACCTAGAAGATGAAGCAAAAATATGAGAATCATCTCATATCAAAAAATTCAGTTTCTTGTTACGTGATTTAATCAACACTATACAGAGGTTGAAATGATAACCACTGCCTTGAGTAAAATAGAAAGCTAACATAACAAGCATTAGCCCTTTATCAAAGCTAACACTTGATACATCGGCTTCCTACTTAATGTGGTGATGATTTATCATTTCAACTACGTGTGATTAAATTTTTGTCTTATTTACTCAGCGACTCCAAGGCACTTCAATTGTCTATCTAAAAACTATTCATGGCAACAAATGCACAGTAATTTCATGTTGTTGTAACTAAAGAGTGAGGTTAGCGATGGTATTTCTTAAAGATCAACTAAAAGTTTTTCTTAATGTACAAGATACATTGTATAGTTTTCAAAATAGTTTTCCAGGGCTAGATTTAAAAAAAAACAATGCAAGCTTTTTCCATGAGTTTCAAGGGACTTCAAGGGCTTTTATAAAATTACCAAAAAAATACAAGAATTATCTACTGTAATTTCTGTTGAAATTCTGTTGAAATTCCTGAAGTTTTATTTTTTCACGTCTTGATATTTATCCCAGTCAGATTAAACTAGAATAAAAAAAAGGTGGACCTTTCACAAATTCATCTAGTAAGAAGTTCTTAGTTATTAAACTTAATAAAAAACATTTTTATCCCACCTTTTCTGGCACTTTCTTATCTGCTTCCTTTGCTGGTGATAAACCCTAAAACCAAAATCATCAACTGAAACTCAATATTGCTAACCTCACACAAACAGCAAACAATTGTCTGTATAACCAAAACCATAAACCTTATCAAGCATTAACATCATCAAGTACGATAACTTACATTTGTTAATGGTTTCTTTGCTGCATCTTTTCCCTGTATGGACCCAAAAAGTGGAGTATGCTGTACATTTAAGTCTGCATAACCTTAAATTTTACAAGTCTTGTTTCTAATTTTAATGTAATCTAGAAATTAAAGTACATTTTAAAGGAAAATAATTATAAAATCTGAAATGTCAAAGAGATTTACTAATAAATACTAGTAACTTTGTGTTCCTTCAGCAATAAAAAATAGTTACAATGTAAAAGCATTCACAACTGATTTCCTTCAAGTCATGTTTTTACCTCAATTTCAACCCAGAGTTTTCCTTTTCGGCCGGTGACTGGCGATTTTCACCGTCTGTGAATCACTTCGTCACCAGCAACTGTTATTATCACTAAAACATCCTTGCTGACAAGAATGCAAGTGTTGCATTATTTTTTATTTTATTAGCTTCGCCCAGACAAATTACAACATACAAAAAAATAACATACATAAACGGCACAAAATGATGTGGGCAGGGAACCCTTGCCTTGAAGGACTGCCTTTTTTAACACTAAAATGCACATAATAAATTGTTGTTCAATAAAGTACAGACTGTCCTAACCAACATTTTTAATGAAGTTACAGTTGCGGCCCGACTGAGTCCCACTTCAGTCTCAGTTTTCGTCATTAAGTCTTCACCCATAAAAAGCAAAAACCTGTATTTATTCCAACATTTCTTGCATACTTAGCATCATAGTAGATGCAAAATTTAGATGCTCAGAATGCACCAGATTGCATCTCGGAGTACTTAAATTTTAAGCGGTGCAAGGGTGCTACCACACCCAACTTCTCCGCCTGTTCAAAATTCATCTACTGCGACTTCATTTCAAAAGGAAAACCCTGCAACCATACATTGCACAGGTACATATATCACAGGAATATATCAAAGTTAAATATTGCATTCTAAAACTCTACCTTCTTTCCAACAAGAGCAGTAACCATCTCTTTGTCATCCTCATCTTCTTCACTTTCATCATCTTCATCTTCATCCTCCTCCTCATCATCATCATCAGATTCTTCCTCTTCTTCACTTTCCTCGTCATCATCATCCTCTTCTTCACTTTCCTCCTCTTCCCCACTTTCTTCTTCCTCTCCACTTTCATCCTCCTCATCATCCGAATCTTCCTCTTCACCTTCTTCGGCTTCATCTTCAATTATGAGTTTTTTATCTTTCTTTGCATCCTGATAAAAACAAGTGAAAGAAATAAATCAATTAGGTCAAACCAAGTTGATTTGTTGGGGCACGGATTTTTTTCAAAATAAATTATTTGGTTTGGTCGGTCGGAAAAAAATGAAAATAAAAAAAATATAACAGTTAAACACGTAAGGCTGATTTCCATTCAGTGCTTTTTGTCGAGCGCGCAACTTTTTGAGATCCATTTTCTGACTGGGCATGCATACAAGGATTTTTCTGACAACTGTCTTCAAGTGTGCAATCTCAAAAAAAAAGCAAAAGTTCATCCTACTTTTGCAATCGATCAGATCAATCGCCATGTCTCAAGCCAATCACAATGCTTGAAATGTGTTTGGACTCATTTGAAAGAGTTTGAAAAAGTACTCCTAGTCAAAAAGTCTCATTAATTTTGTAAGAAGGTGAAATTCGCTCTTTTTCTCCCGTTCAGCAAAGATTCTCCAAACCCAAAATTTCTTTTTAAATACTTATCTTTCTTCTTAATAATATTCCATCTTAAATTTAGACGCAACAGAAACAAGAGCTTCAGTTTCCTTGAAAGTAAAATTCTGTTGTTTATCTCAGCCATACATTCAATCATGTTCAGGAAATCAAAAGTTCGCGCTTTTAAAAAGTTTATGAATGGAAATTAGAAAGCAAGCATGCGATCGCAAAAAATAGCACTGAATGGAAATCGGCCGTAACTCACTGGTTTTACTGCTGGCTTCGATGCTGCTGGTTTAGCTGGAACCGGTTTTGAAGCAGACTTAACATTTGCTGCAGAAACTGGTGCCTTCTTGTCAACTTCCATTTCCTCATCAGAATCTTCTTCTTCTTCTGATTTAGATTTTTCTTTCTTCTTTTCTACAAAATTCAACACAAAAGAAGAGCGAGATTTATGTTATGAAAGCTGCGGACATTAACATATGTCTGGTATAATTATAAATGGCTAGTAAAAATTGCTTCAAATGAGTTGAAAATATAAAATAATTATTAAAGTTCTCCTAACTGGCTGGTATGAATTAGAACTCTTTACCCACTGCAGGCAAGTTTGAGATCGTCATCAGCATCCATCCGTCTAATCAGATGATGGTGTAGCACAGCCCGAGGGACAACACTTCCATGAATGACTGAATAGACCAATACACCAATGGCAGTCCCCCGAGCATGTGGCACCAACAAAGGTAGATGGCTCTCGGGGTAGTAGATCACGTAGTTTCCTGGTTGCTCTCGTCTGGGCAAGGGCATTGTTCCTTGCCACCTTGGCAGTGAGGACCCTTTGCCTCACAGCAAGGCGCCAGGCTACGCGGTCGTCAGCGATGTCTTCCCAGGTAATTGTGGGTATGCTCAAGCACTTCTGGTCCCTTTTGCAGACGTCCCTGACGTTCATTTTTATCTCAAGTTTGGGATAGTAATGGTAAATAAATGCATGAATCCTACTGGTTAGTTAGATATTATATTTTTGTTTGAATTAACCATACCTTCTACTTTTGCTTTCTTTGCAGTTGGTACTTGTGCAGCATTTGTAGCTGGCCTCTGCAAAACATATTTAGAAATAAGACAGAAAGCACCTTCAACTGTCCTAAAAATTATAAAATGACGCAGGAATTGTGCAGTTGGTCAATTCCTTCATTCCAACCACAAGATGAATTTCTCTCACTGATAAAGGGCAAACACTTGAAACTTCAATTTATCATTTCAACCAAGTGTTGAGTATAGTATGTCTTAATTACTCTGCACCATACTTCACTAGTTTTTTGTATAACTGTTCAATTAACAAGCACATTAGATACTGGAATTGATTCTCAACCCTGAGATTGTCATCGTGCTGAGATTGTATTTCAGCAATAATTAGTTTATTTATTACATTTTTAACTCCTTTACAGTGATGTGCAGGCTTATGCACCATCTTGTGTGAAGAAAACTAAGGTAAGGTAAGGATACAGTGATGTACTGTCAGTAATTTTAATCATAGCAGATCAGCAATGATTTTTAAAATATACATTAATTTGTATTTTCCCAATTAATACTTTCCCCCATCAAGAAAACACTATAAAACCAAAATTATTATCAGGAAAAAATGACAGAAAAACCTTTGGTTTGAGAATTTGAACAGGCTTTATCTCCACAGTTTCCTCTTCTTCATCTACAGAAAAACAAACAAGAAACTATAAGCTCATTTACAATAACATTGTGACAATCTTTATTGTTATGCAGTACACAATTGTGACACAGAATCCTGAAAAAATCAGGCTTCACAATGATTCACACCCATGACCTCAGCTACTCCTCTGCACCAGAATCACCAAGTCAAAGGTTCAAACCCTACAGAGGCCTGATTTTTTCAGCTTTTTGTTTCGCAACTAAATTGCACACAACCAAGGTCTCAAAGCAAGATGCCAGTGTGAGTTTTATGTCAAACTTTCAAGTCTAAGTACCTATGAAAGTAACTAACAACAGATCGAAAATTAAGGTAATTGGAAATTTTTTAGCCAGCAATGGAGTTACTATGAACCAGCTACAGTACAGGGTTAAGCAAGCATCCAGAAAAGGTATGATTGGAGATTTTAAGGAAATTCATGGGTAAGGATTGTTTACAGATATTTCTAAATTTTTATCTCACCAAAACAGACAGGGAGAGCATTGTTGCAAAACAACGAAACAATCATGAAGATTATTAAATACCCACGGTACAAATTGATTTCAATCAAAATAACCTCGTTTAACTTTTACCGATACTGGATGCACCATTTTTTTATGTTGAACATTAAACTGTTGCTAGTTGAACTACAGAAAAAGGAAACTTTGAAAAGTTCACTGACCTTCACTGTCGCTTTCCTCAGTCTGCAATGCATCCTCTGATATGCCTTTTGATAAAACATTAACTATTATTAAATAAATGTTGTCTGTTTCAAGACAAAAACTACATAAAACTAGGATAAAGAAGGAGAGACACATGCAGTTTCCAGGTTTTTTCTAGCATTGCTGAATCTAAAAAATGTTTAGTAAATTGATTCATCAACTCAGAGATCAACTATTTGTTGAAACGTTAAACTGCACAAGAATATAATATGAAGCTTACATTTTAAGTGCTAGTTCAGAACAACTGAAGATAGATATCTTACTAGGAAGGGTCTAGTGCAAAAACGACATAAGTGACTTTGAAGTTGTCAACTCTCCCTACATATATGCATTATCCCTTAATAATTATCTCTACATGACTGTTGGGAGAATTACGCATTTCATACAAAGTCACTTAATATGCTGTTTTTTCACTACAGGGTTCTCAGTAGAAGCCGGCAACCGGCAAATTCCGCCACCTGTCAAGACCAAAGTGGCCGCCTGTGCTGGCAATGAAATTTGCCTTTGTGAGCCCTCTGGGCTGAGGTTTAGCCACCTGTAATTACTTCTTGGCCGTCTGATCAAAAAACTACTGAGAACCCTGCACTAGGCCCTTTAATTAGTTTTTATAAAGTACTATAATTAGGGCAAGGTCTGTTTTTATTGGTTTTTTTGTAATATTCTCTTTTCTGTGTGTTCTTTTCTTTCTTTGTTTTTTTTCTCTACTGATAAATGTATATGCTGAGTATGTGTTGTGCCTCTTGATAATGTAACTGATCCTTATAATCAAAGAAATATGATATGCTATCAATGCTTGCCAAAATATGTGGAAGTTATGTTTGATAAAAGAGTGCCACACTAAGTAGTGAACCTTGAGGAAGAACCCAAACAATATTTACTAAATATTAGGTATTATTAGCAAATGAATAAGTTTTTTAACCTTGAATATAGTTTCCAACAAGATGAACAGGCCCTGCACCTAAAACAAGAAATCAAGACAATCAAGTTTCAAACTAGCAACCAAAAACACGATAGTAAGAATGAATGAATTTTTAAGGAATTTTCAAATACAAAAAGTATTTTCTATTAAGTCTTCTGGGTCACAATGTTAATAAAAATTCTGGGGGGAGGGATTGGATTTATTGCAATGTAAATTTTCTACTCCTGTAAAAAATTTCACATGTAATCTTGACTTAAATGAGTGGTCTTAAGTTTATTCTAGACATAAGGAAAACACTGTTACTATTATAAAACTGCAAGATTCAGGGTTTTCAATAAGAATCAGAGTAGGTGGCAAAACTGGAAAGGTAGGCGGCTGTAAGGATCAACTCGCAAAAACTACAAGGTTACTCAGCACAACCACATGGATTGTCTTGAACGGTCACACAAAACAGCTGCTAAAATAATTCGAGATAGACACAAGTTTTTTGTTGTTTTCCATGTTTAAATCTCGGCAAATCGTAAAGATGTGTTCGCTGTGAATGTTTCTCGAATTAGTTTTATCATATGAATATTTTTCCGTGAAAGTGGCGGCGGATTTAAGTGAAATAGGAGGCCAATTTCACCGCCTGCCGGCTCTTATTGAAAACCCTGAAGATTGGATAAACAAGTGCATAGTCCCCTCTTTGAAGTGAAGTTACAGATACTATATAAAGAGGAACATTGTTAATTTGCATTACTCATGAGCCCTGTAGAACATTTCCCTTACCTTCAACCAACTTGAAGGTGGCTGGTGCATTAAAATTCATTCCCAGTGTACACTATATTGAAGAGAAAAAACAAGTTACAACATACAGAAATTGAAAGCTAAACAATGAAATCCACAGTTTCCATTCGTTACGATGTTGTTGCAATTCTCAATTACAAGAAGGTCAGGTAAAGGTGTGGTAAAGACATAAATGATAACCGCTATGCAAACTTGACAAAGCTATACAAAGGGGAGTCAGGTTGGCGTAGCGGTCATCACTCACGCCTCCCACCTCTATGACCCAGGCTCGAATCCCAGGCTCGGCATGTGGGCTGAGATTTGTCGATCTCAATCTGACTCCAAGGGTTTTTCTCCAGGTACTCCGGTTTTCCTCCCTCGGCAAAAATTGACTCCCAGCTTATTCAATCTGGCTGTGGTGCTGTGCTCCGAGGTCGCAGAAGGGCTGTAAAGCGGCTGCAATTGTGTATGTGTCTGTAAACCATTGTCTGTGAGTAATGAGTGCGCCTTTAAAATACTTGCGGTCCAACCTCGTTGAGCCACGTCCTCGGAATTCAGTCCTTGACTGCAAAGAGGGTGATTAGCAAGGCTGATTTATAAGGCTGATTTATTTATTTACCTCAATTATTCTTTGAATATAAAATAATAAAGTTTTGGAGCATTCTTACTTGTTCAAGCAGACCAATGCGCAAGGAGACAATTGTGTTGGTACACTTCTTATCGCTGACATCAGTTGTGGTGACCTGAACAATATGTCTGTCTTTTGCCTCCTTAACTTTGGCATCAAGGCATGCCTGTAATTAAATAATTTAAGAATAAAATGGAAAGTACAGCAGTGTACAAAATCAAAAAATCCATGATCAAGGAAATGCTCTTTAGCTGAAGTACATTTAAAACAGGGCTGGTTTACTGCAACACAAAATACTATATTTATTCAAAAAAGTGTCCTTAATCAAATAAGCTGCCAATAAACTGTAATAACCCCCTACTATCTCTCCCTGGACCCTCTGGTAAAATTCTGTACTACCCCAATATTCATCATGCATACATTCAATTCAAAAGAAAAATAATAACATGTCAAAGTTTTCAGTGTGTTTTAATTTATTTATTCATAATGAATGTATGGGGTAGTACAGAAATATTGCCATACATTTCATTTTCAAATTTGTTTATTTCCATTAGTAAACAACATTTTTACTTCAACACTTTTCTGCAAGGTGTAAGCAAAGAATTGTAGGGCCTATGAAACATAACACACTGGAAGGAACCTATCTCAATTAACAGTTCCAATAAAAAGCAAAAATCAAATAAGTGCCCAGCACGCTTTTTCAAACAAATGTAGTACGACTTCTAGAGATTTAGCACATAGATACTTCATAACATTAAAGGATACAGACCCGCCGAATTTATAATTTTTTCATTATTAAATTAGGCCAAGTAAAAAAAACTTATGTTTAGAATCCCCACCTGCTTCCTTTTTCGAGGTCGCCTCCTTTTTTTAAAATCTTAAAATACATATAAAGTAGAAAATAAAATGTATTTTTAACTTTTGTCTTGTCCTGTTGTGTTCTAGTTACGGAATCAAATAAATCAAATATTATCAAAAGCAAACAAACCAGCTTGTGGGATGGATGATGCCTCAATAATGTCTCAAATATCTTTTGCTTAAAAGTAATACGATATCAGGTATTAATACCGCTCACGTTTGAAGTCAATTTCAAAAAAAAAGCCCCGCTTCCTTCTCCTTTTTCAAAAATCTCGACGCTAAACATAAGTTGTTATTTTTTACTTGGCCTTACATGAATTAGGATTCTATCGAAATACTTTATAGTTCTCTAAAACCCGATTTTCTCGTCATTTTCAGTTGCTCTGATCAAGGGCTAACGCTCGAATCGTCAGTTTCCTACTCTACTCACGGCGATGATTTAAAACCATTTCAGCTTAGGCCCAATAGATGCAATTTGACTATCAAAAAATGCAATTTCGGGAGTTCAACTTCCTTTAACTAAACATCCGCAGAACAAGAGTGAGTCAGAAAAGAAATTTTTTTGTTATATAACAAGATTTTAAGTTTAAGTGTTCGCAAACTCAATGAGAGCCATAACAACGAGGCACATGGTCAGGATAGCACAATGTCATGATATGGTGCAGTCGATTTATTTTTATCAAGTCTTCAACAGCAATTAACCATAAGATTTAATTTCTAGATATCAAGATTTCTGTTTAAAAAAACTGGGTAGAAGAGCGCGTTTGGCTGCCATTCAGTAATAGTACTTTTTAAGAAATACTTACATGTGAAAGCCGCAAAGTGTGATTTATATCGATTTCGTTTTCCTCCTCATCTTCTTCGGCATGCCATGTGCATTCAGGTTTAGCTTTACTCAGGACACAACCTATGAAGCACAACATAGAATTAAATTTCGAATTGTGAAAAAAACTGGTAAAGAAAATCAAAAGCAATTACCCCAAAAACATTCTCTCTCCATCATGGCCATTTTGAAAAAGAACGATCGTGCACGTGCTTGTGAATAAAATGCGCATGTATTAATGAAAAACCGCTGTAACTAGTAACTACAGGCGGTATTGTTTTTTTTTTTAAGAAAATGTTTATTATTACTTATAATTACTTTTATACTTGAAATTACTTTTATTTCCCAGTGGAATATTACGTATGTTGTTAATAAACACATACTTCAGTTAAATATACTTACTTTATAGTTTTCAAAATAAATATCCAGGCCTGTAGCGAGGAAACTTTGTGAGATGATAAGTTAATTCATCAAGTTCTGGGATCGGAAACGGAATCTGGCAATCCTAAATATTCTGTATTCATTTCTAGATATTTCGTATTCCTTTGCTATGTAGGATTAAATATCTCACTTTGTCATCCACTAATGCTAGATTAGATTGAGACTAAACCACAAGAAACGAAGAATAAACGAGCACAAACAAGCGTTAAAGTTTTATTTGCATTTTTTCCCTTGTTCTAGACTTGACTGTTCTGTAGTTTGTTTAGAAAACATGAAATGCTCCCTAATATTTACATTTCTAATTCAAATATTCCACATTCCTTAGAGTTTTCCAGTCGAAATTCAACATTTATTATTCCGCTTCTATCTGACCCCGAAAGGCTAAATCGTTCAATCTAAATTTCAGTAAAAAAACTTTAATTTTGATTCAGTTATTACAAAACTGTTACACTATATATTTATAAATTTAACAATAATTTAATTTTTCTTGCGTTCATAGCGTAAAAACCAATTTTTACTCAGTGGGGTACTCGAAGTATACATGACGAGGGGGAGGAAGGGGGGGGGGGTGGGTCCGACGGAGTTTCAT
>JAOEHV020252935.1:0-12378 GCA_025447995.2 Isaurus tuberculatus | reverse complement strand
TTCGGGCAATATTTTATGACTGGAACTCAAATTATAATGAACTTTTAAACAAATCTGGAACAATCTCTCTTTTTAATAATTTGTTTTTATTATTCCACTTGGAGAAATTAGCCTAATACGCTATAACAAATTCGAGTTAAAATAAAGATTATGTGATGTGTGTGTGATGTGATCGTAAATAAACACCTGAAAGAAGAGAAAAATTACAGTTAACTTAGAACCGAGTTTAGTATGAATGCTACAATTAAAGCAGAAAACTATTTCCCACGTACAAGTCAGATGTTTTGGAAAACGGCCTTATTTTAAGTTTTTCGATTCAATTTATTTACATTTTAGGTACTTTGCGACATACTTTATGGTTGCGTTTACCTTAAAAATGACAATCTTACAGACAAACATCCTCTGCACCGCCAACCAAGAGTTTTGGCCGCCATCTTTATTTTTACTCAACTCCAGACCCTTTACTGTCATAAAGGGACGGGAGGTGTAAGCACCTGCGTCGCAAGGGGGTGGGAAGGGGGGAGGGAAAGGGGCGTAGTTGTAGCTTTTAGTTTTTAAATAAAAAAGATGGGGAATTTTTCTAAAACAAAACTAAAATGCTTAAATAAAGGGGCTGTTTTTTCGTCAGATAATTGACGGTGGGTTTAAAAGTTAATACAATTGCAGGTCTATTAAATTAAAGAGACGAGCAACTGACTGATCAAATAACCTGAGAACTCTTGTGTATAATATCTTGTACACGGTTTTTAACTTGTTTCAACTTATTTAAAAAAGTTAAGACACTTCTTTTTTGGAAATCCACCGATCTCTCCTGCAACACAATAAACGGTAGGTGATTTAGTCTATTCCAGTACACTTTGTTTTTATTATTAAGAACACACTCAATAAGAACAGTGAGGGGCTCAAATCCCCACCCCCAACTCTTGGGAAAAGCCCTGGGACCGAGGTTGCCGAAAAATAGGAACAAATTAAAAACAATTTGAGGCTGAAATGAAATTTAAAAAAAAAAGAAAAAAAAGAAAAAATAGCAAAATGAGCGTGGCAAGCAGTTATTAATACAACTACATGTACTGTCATCTGCTGTAAAATACACAAATTTTTACGCCCGAAATATAAGAACAAAATAAGAACATTTTGAGCCTCAAATTGTTGAAAAAAATAAGAACATTGGGCCTGGGCAAAATTAAACTGGTTCTTAACAAAAGAGTGTATTCGTTTACATGTACACACTTCGAAAATAATGCCAATGAAAATCGTTATAATATGATATTCCTCGCTAATCACACTCAAGTTGTCATTGAATTTTTACTTTTGTACTTTTTAACATGATCAAAACAAAATCAAGTATAATTCGCATCAGTAAAAACGAATAGTAGGTCATCCAGTAGGTTTATTTTAATGAAAAGATTCGTGCTATCGCTTTTAATTTGCCGAATCAGAATTTGAGGTCATATTAGAGGTAGATATAATTTATCACTGAACTGCTCAACCCTCTAGTTTGAAATGTATATTTTTTTACATGTGAGTTTTTAAAGGTCTTACAAAAATACAATGAATAATCAATATCTTCCATTGGGTTCAACTATCCAACGCCGGTGATGAAAAAATTACAATATCTATACATCTGAATTATTTAATTACATACGAAAAGAAAATGAGGAGCCTAAACTAGTATCATTCGCTAGTGGAGGTATGATGGGAAACGTTAATGAAATGGAAGGTAGGGGTCAGACGGACGATTTCCTTTTAACACATCTTTTAACTTTTTGAATCAAATTATATTGTTTTACATTTATCCGAAACCTTGGAGTGCTTCGTTCAAATCGGATGATACTTTTGATATTAACCAGTTTTAAGGATAACTTAGTAAAAGACTGGAACCCACTAAGGTTACGTATTCTTTTGGTAATTTAAGGCTATTTTCTTGCTTTAATGTTTGCCGCTCTTCCTTCGTCTCACAAAACAAGACTGGACGCGGGTTTTGTAGGAAAACCTTTTGTACATCCAATGATAAACGTTATGTGCATCAAATGAGAAAAATATCATTCTTTTAATTTTCTCTGTCGTTGTAAAACTTCTGCATGTTCCCGGTTGTAATAAGATTTGATATAGGATATCTTTCATCTACATCTATTTAAGGGATAAGGCCCAAAATGTCAGCTTCCAACTCTACTTACAACGAAGATTGTAAAAATTTCACCCTTGAGTACTTACTCTTAATTAAAAATGCTCTGAAGGGTTAATGCTCGAAACAACAGCTTCTGATACTTCTTACGGCAATGATCATCAAAAATTTCAACCTTGACTTGTCTAAATTATACTTGATCCGACGAAGATTTTAGATTTGAAACCGCAGCTCCTTACCCTACCTACGGTGAGTATTATAAAAATTTCAATTGGCTAAATTATTCACTATACCTACTCAACGAATGAAAAATTTAAAAAAGACGCTAAAATACGTTCAATACATAAAGATTGAATTAAATTAGCTAAAAAATCTGATACTGATACATACTATGAATGGCTTTAATACGTGCGATCAGTTTTATAGGAGTTATCACATTATAAACAACATTTTAGCTAACTTTTTTCAGTAACTTAAACGTGTCACGTACTGTTTTATGTTGTTTTATTTTTGAAAAGAAACAGCCCGATGTTTTGTGTGTTAACGAGTAGTAAAAGAAACACAAATAAAATGCTACGACTTTCATGCGGGAAATTCGGATCTTACTTTGCAAAGAGTTAGTTTAATTTTCGTTGCTAGAGAGCTATTCAATTTAAGCACTCATAAATCAGCATATTAGCAAAAAGTTTAATTTGTCCAACGTGATTTCAATAGCAGTAGGAGTTTTGACTATTGACCAATCACTATCGTAGACGCTAATCGAGTTTTCTCCCGTAATTAAAACTTCTTGATTACATATCGTTGTTTTTCTTAAACCGTAATTAAATTATTAAAATTTTGTTGTATTCATGGTAAAATGCATGGATGTTATTTTAATTGAAGATTAGACTCAGCCTACGCAGAAATCAAAGAATAAGGCCCGGGTAACAAGCCCTTGGAGATATTATTAAGAGAAAATATTCAATATAACCAAGTATCGACCAGATACACGTGGCAAAGAGATTTTTCAAGCCAAATAAGGCAGATGCGCTCTTCACCAGATGGTTCAGTACTTTCCTGTAATTGATTCAGCAATTAGCTCATTGATCTATTTCTTAATGCGACTAATTCCCTGCTAATCCCCTCTTAACGTTTGCGGCCTTCCTTCTCATTATAACAGTAATAATCTTAGTAGCAAACAACAAAGAGCCCGCCAACAGCCTATCAGGGTTTTATCAACTCTTTTCTTTTAATTCTTTCTTCAGCTATCGCTTGATCCCTTGTTAAGCACTCGGGCTGCTGTTAACACAAACAAGCCAACTTATTAAATTATTGACGGGGCGGTCAGACCACGCTGTAGCTCATCTTAAACAAATTTGTCCCCCAACTCGTTACCAAGAGTTAAAAACAAGGCCCGAAAATCTTTCATTTTTATTTTCTACAGTTTATTATATTATTTACTGCTAACATAAGAAATCAACAAAAAACAAAAATGAACGGGAAAAACTGAAAGTTTGAGAATCTTTGCGCATCTAGGCTCTCTGACTGTTTCTCAAAAAATAGTTGCCTTTTTTGTTATAAGTTAAAATAATTAAATTAATGACAGACTACGATTGAAAAATCACCTCTATTCCGCTCTGTTCCATTCTATTATACAACAAATTGTAATTAAAATTTAGCTTGAAGGTCTTCCGGAATCTATCACGGCTTGATGTTCTCTCGCCTTCAGTCTCAGAGCCGCTATACTCGAAGTCCGGCGGTCTGCTGTGTCCTTACTTTCAGCCGGCGGAGATGAACAATGTGCGAGTCCGTTTGGTGAAAGTTTAAGTGGGGCTGAAGATTTAAACACCGAGTGCGGGGCGAAGAATGGTGCCGGCAACACGGCGCAGTGCTCTGACTGATGGTAGAATGGAGAACAGAATTGACTGGGAAGAGATGTCGAGTGAAGGGGGAGACGCAATGATGGAAAAGCTGGGCCATGCTGAGCGATATTCGGTGGTAGTACAGCCCACTGCGTGTCAGCCATTTTAGTAGAGAAGTTAATAGAATAAGATGATAATGGAGGAGGAACAATACTATTAGCAAGTGCGGCCACAGGAGTATGAAGTCTTATCCCTTGGGCTTTCTCTCGCTTGCGCCATTTGGCTCTTCGGTTCTGAAACCATACCTGTCAGGAAACAATTTCTGTACATTGGACCCTTTTCTGTCATTAGGAAATAATAATCAAGAGTTAAGACGAGTGCATTCCGTTCCTATTATTCTATATTATTTTACCAAATGTTAAGACTCTGGGCTGGCTTAATAAATAACATGAAAATCCGCTTTTGAAATAATAAAAAACGAAATAATATTGCTTTCATGAATGAAGTTTATAAATTCTCTTCAAATTTAAAAAACACGGATATTTTCATAAAAATTACATGATTATGAATCACTTAATGATCAGTTTCTGTAAAAGTCTTGAGAACTTGCCGTCAAAGCTATGTGTTTTTCTTATTTCTTTTTTAGTTGAGCCTGATTTTTTTTTAAAAAAAACCTGAAAGTCAAGGAAAGCTTAGGCGGAGTATTTTGAAGTTGTGATACAAAAAAAAACTGTTGTTTTTGCCACCGGTAAAAGATCATTTAATCAGTTGCTTCACTAAACAGCTTTGTGTGAGGACATTTAACAGACCAGAAAGCTTTACACTACGTCAACTGTAAAATTGCTCAGTTATTTCGCAACTTGAACGCTCCGAAGAGCGTATCTTTTTTAACACACAAACATTTCTTTCGCAGGAGTCAATCTTTGCTTTTTGAGATATTTGTTTGGACAAAGGATCACGGAATGGTATTGTAATAAAAGTATTAATTTTCGTTTCGCAAATCTGTTTTTAAGTAGATCTCTTATCTTATATCTAAATCGAAAACGCCAGCTGACGATTTGAGGCAGAATGGAATCCTCAATTTTTCTTATCTTTTACCGTAGAGCTCGACTCTTTCACTCGACATTGATCGACTTAGTTACAAGGAATAAAGAATTAACTGGATAACTCAACGGAATTGACTTGATTATCAGGTCAATATTATCTGATTATCGCCTTCCCTGTGAGTCAGAGACAATGTTTATTAAAAGCTAATGTGAAATTACTTTATCCAAGTGAAACTGGAAATTAAATAAAAGCAAAATTAAAAAGTCTAAACGATTTGAAAAACGAATCACTGACAACTCTAGAGTACAAAATCTTGACCAAATACTGTAGTGTTAATATATACATGTTGTCCACCACATAATCTAAATATGAACAAAACCTGACTGGTCTTCATATATCATTCAACCAACCTGTACACGGGCTTCTGTCAGATCAATTTTCATAGCAAGAGCCTCACGGGTGAACACATCCGGGTAATGTGTCTTGGAAAAAGCACGTTCTAATTCTTCAAGCTGATAACTTGTGAACGTCGTTCTGTATCGACGTTGTTTTCGTTTGTTCGTTGCATCTTCGTCTATTTCTTCATCTTCATTTCTTGATTTTTCTATCGTAGGATTCCCGTTCGTTTCATTGCCAATTTCTTTTGTCTTCGTTTCTATTTCGTTACCTACGGGTTTCGTGGATTAAAATATAAAAATTAGCATCAGCAGGAGATTTGGGTGCAAAATGAAAGTCTCGTTAAACTGATTGATATGAATTAAGATGATTTGAGGTTAATGTTTGTAGGATAATCAAATTTCCAACTCAAGTTTCCTTCACTTAAATATCAATGAATGATTACTTCGGAGGTAAGCAATAATAGACTTTTAATCACTGAATCCAAGGCTAATGAAAACTATTTTCTGAAAACAAGTTATTATGGTATAAGCATGTCCATTGCTGAAGAATGAACTTGGAAGCATTTTGATACAAATGTTAAACAGAAGAACTTTATGTTTTCCTGTTAAATGGATATCTGAGATTAACCAATTCTTCGTGAATACGGCCAAATAAAAGACATTTTTCACAGAACCGCTGGACACATTGAACGCTTACTGAGAAATAAAACATGGAACTTCAATACTCCTACTGCAATATAGTTATTATCTAACACTTAAATGAAAAGTATTTTTAGTAACGAAACAGTTTTGGTTAAAACAAACTAAAACAAACTAATTTTACAACTTTTACCTTTAGGATCAGCGTGTTCCGTTGCTGGTTCTGAACTTATCCTAGTTTCATACTGCCCGCACAGTTGTTCTTTACCGGACGCGAGGCCTAATAAACCATCAATGCTGTAGGGACACGGGCCAGTTGAACGCACCGCTAGCTCACTTTTCACCGTTTCACGCTCATTACAACCATGTACAATGTTGTTTTCGGTTTCCATTCTCATAACAGTTTCTGAATCAAATGTCACAAAAAGAGGAATTCGCATTTTAATAAAGAGTTGATATTACACGTGCGACACTATTGGCCAATAGAAGCTCAACTGATAATGAAATTAACAGATTGATGAAAGTTCATCAAAGGCCAACCATGATACAGCTTGCATACCCTTCATTTGTAATTACGGTAATCTTGTTTGATCAACTAGCTGACAACAAGGTGAAAACATTTTTGTTATTAACACGGTTTTTCTTTTAAGCTTTATATTTTAAGTACTTGGCCTTATTAACACGTTAACATATTTTATAGGAAAATACCCGCACGGTTTGACATACTATCACCATCTATACTAAACGTGCATTCACATACCTCTTGTAAGAGCTGGTGTGTGCATGTGATTACTGGCTGTCGTTTCCTAGTTCAGTAGGCAGCACACAACTCGCTGACTGGCGATGTATTATCGTAAAAAAGATGACTGAGATCGATCAACCTGAACAGAAAAACCACTCGAACCACTTGTGCGAGGTCAAGTGCGTTAAACAAAACTCCCTTCTAATAGGACACAGTTTGACTTGATCGCACTTTGTCAAGCTTTTTCAATTCTGACAACATCAAAACGGCTATTATGAATTCTATCGCACGCTTTGATGGTTAATCTTTGAATATTCGCTTCTAATAAACTAAAATTAAAACCTTATTGAACTGCAAATAGGCTCAACAGCTGATCTTGCCATCTGCCGCCAACAAAGACCTTCCGCGATTGAAATATTGGAAAATTGGACCCATCTCAACATTTTCATTGGGTTAATTAAGCAAAGTTTGTCCCGTTAATTATTTAATTAATAGCGTTTATCTCGAGTGATACAAGTTTCACTGTGAACCAATCAGCAAAGCCAGTGTTTCGGCAAATGGAGGCGGGCGACTGAGTCAAATTACACATTAACACATTTCTCTTATTATCTGTTTACACAAAGTGATAATCCTTTGCTTTCCTTATTATCATAATAAAAGGTGGTCTTGCCATCATTATATCATGTCAGTTTAATTAAACTAATGGCTTGATGATATCACCACACGCGTGCTCTTCACTTTCCATACAACTCTCAAACAAGTCCTTTCTTTTAATTCCTGTACTTTTATTCTTCTTATTGGTCGTCACAACTTGTCGTTAAACGGAACAAAGAGCGCCCAATCTTGACAATTAGTGTGTTTTTAGATAGAACGTAAACACAAAATGAAAACAAACAACTACAAACAAAAACGCCTGCAAAGTGATTGGAAAATTGTGTGAAAGATTGAAAAATTGATAATGTAATAACCATAGCCAGCCGGTATCGTTTTATTAGTTTCTTTTAGAAAGTGAACGAAAAGGTCAAATTTTTAGCAAAACTGAAAAGAACCAAAGTACTTTCTCTATTACAAAATAGTTCATGGAGTTGTCAAAAGTTCGATTAAATACGATTTTGCCGGGTAGGTTTTATTGTTTCGTGCTAAACCGCCGCCAAATCGCTTTGTCAACAAACTGATACACCGCCGAAAGAGTCAGGGTTGATTTAATAAGTAGCTACTTTAACATTCAAACGCCAATTAATCCGTTTATCCGAACAATGAATGAATAATTTAGTTGGAGCAAAAATAAAAATAGATGAAGAAATGATCCGTGAATACGCGCCGCTTGTCAACATATACTGAGGATACTCCATGTAACAAACCTCATGGAAGTCAATATACAGTCGTATATCATTTGCTGACAGAGAAAACCAACACTTATAGACGTGCCGATGCCACACTGATGTTAATAAACCAATATCAACTGTACGGTACTACATTTAGAGTTTTTCAGTTTCTTTGCCAATATAACCTGTTCAGATTTCATAATCAAGAAACAGGTTCTTGTTTAACAAACGTAAAAACTGTCCAAGTGGAACCGAGTGTAAGGTTGACCACTGATCCTTTTGATTGGATAAAGTTTTCATCTATGTAGATTATCGGCAAAATAACCAGAAGTATTATTTGCCCTCGCTCATACAGTTTTTCATTTGCAATTAAACGGCTGCTTCATGTAAACGTTTGTCTTCTCTACACGGAAACAAAAGCCAATTCTTAATAAATACCTCGGGCAAAAACACTTTACAGGCACTCAACTGTTGTCTCGGAAAATGACAAAACTCTAGTTTCCTCACAAGTACATTAACAAGATTGACATGGTTTAAACGAATATTTGTAACAAAAATACTTTCTTTTGTAAAAATATCCCTTAAAGCAACAGCTCTGTACAGTATTGCGGAAGGTTCAGAGTAAACGATTAGTGCTTAAAACCTGAGATGTTCTGGAAAAAAACAAGCAAGTACTTCGAAACCTAGCCATTTGAATTAAGCTTAAAAAAATTCTGAAACTTATTTTGACCAAAATTTTTCAGTCATAGCTCTTAACAACATCCAAGATGCCTTACTGTAACCAATTTTCAAACGACCAACGTTTGACAGCGTGGTTAACAGTTGACAAAGTCACTCAACAATTAATTCATTCATCAGTCAAAATAAAGGGAAGTTTATTATATCAGCCACTTAGCGCGGTTTGATTACCCGTTCTTCTACCGCATCGAAACAATAAATGATTTCTCTCTTCTCGTCTTACTTTATTAAAAAGCCCTAACAAAAACCAACACTTTGGTTTCTAAAGCTGATTTACGGTGGTTTAACGGCTGGAAAACAATTTTTTTTTTCAATCAGATTTATCAAGAAAAAGTAAAGTAAAGAGGACTTGGTCAACGTAACTCTATATGTAAGAGGGCGGTCAGATTTTCAGCCGTTAAGATTAAAAACAGTTTTAAAGCTTACTGTGTCTCCTTGAGTTAAGAGTTCCGATACAATATATGAATGTATTCAGAGATAAAAAACGTTATGAAACTGTTTTTTCTTGACTTGGGCGATTATACATTGTAGTACTTCTCATGGTCAAAGATATATTGGACTGCACTGGCTGGTTAACTGTTCTTTGGTGTGGTTTCATAGTATCCTAATTCTGTCGTTTGATGGTATGACAAAGTTTTGCTTCAAACTCTCTTATATTCTAACAATATATACAAAGTGCCTGCGCCTGATTGTGGCGCAATACTAAGTCATTCTTCATTTGTTTTTCGTCCAAATGTTTTACCGGTATAAAATTTTATGGAAGACTTTCCATGCCTCGTCTTGTTTATAAGTGATTTTTAGAACGGACTTTTCCTTGAAAAAAATATCCGAAGGTCGGTAAAAGTCGATTTCAAACCTCAGTTAAAAGGTAAAAAGAAAAAACATCGATGAGCTTTGTAAAATAAATTCGAGTCTGGACAATGTTTGTTTCGTTTAAGTTCGTGCAACAAATCGTTCTATAGTTCGTTAAGTCACAACGGGCACCCACTCCTATTTACTCAGATAAAAGATTTGTTTAAGTTTGTTCATCTGGGTTCGCCCTGACAATTAAAACACGACTCGCAGTCTTTGGTGTGGTCTTGTTGTTGCTGCACGATTCATTTAATTCTCTGTATTGGTGAAATGTCGGCTACTTCAGTCTATTCGCGCTCATTTCAAGATTCTCTCTCGTCTCGTTTCTCGCACGCTCGTTTGATGTGCAGGAAGCTTGGTATATGGTATTTGATATCTCTCGCAGTACAGCAGTCACTTAACTCGTAGGTTCTGTAAACGGGGGCGACTCAACTCGCTGTTCTCTCGTCGTATAGTTGTCGTTGTAATTAGGTGAATTTGAAGCCTTCTGCAGGTACATTGTCCTTAGCTGTGAACTCGTAATGACCATCCACTTCCTGTGGGGCCACCTCCTCACACACGTTATCGCCCTATTAAAACACAACATCACTCCTTACTAAACCAAGCTGGATATTAGACACGGTCAATAACTGAAGGCGTCACGTTAGTCTTGGTAACCCAATCCATTGTCACAGTAGCTACTGTGAGCACTTAAAATACATTTGGGTTACAACGTTAGTAAGGTATGTTAGGTGTCACGCTAGTCATGGAAGCTATCATACAGCGTTAAACAAGTTAATTTAAACATGTACGGCAGCTGTAAATTGTGCATTAGTTACTGTAAACAATTTACTTTTCTTAGATGATGTATTTAGGCGCCACGCTAAGTCACGTTGGGCACTTTCAGCAATACACTAAGTACTATAGAATTTTAAAGTTAACTTACTGAAACAAGGTTTCAACGGCGTGGAAACTGGGCAGTAGGTTAGCATGTATTGAATTCCCAACCAAAAATAACACGAAACCTTTAACACTTTTGAAACGTTATCACCTCAATTTCGAGTCAATCTAATAAAGCACGACTCTCAAAAAAAATTTTGTTTTAATTTTAAGTGTTTTTTTTTTAAATTAAAACTTAAAAAGTCTAAAAAGAAATACCGATTTCATTTATATTGAATTACTCTAACATAACTAATATATTGACTAATACCGGAAAAAGAAATATAAAATAACAAAATTTTGCCAATCGTCTTCACGGTACTTAATAAAAACATCAAAGGACTGGCGCAAGGCGTTTTACTTCAATTAACATAGCAAGCAACCAGTTAACACGTGCACGGTTGAAAGCTGAGATAACGGGTTTTCCTTCATACAACACGTGTTTCAAGCACCCTTTGTTATTGATAAATAGTGGCAAAGAATAACAAAACACGACAACTTGAGTTGCATATTAAATTAAAAATACTCTGGCGAACTAATAAAAAAACAGTGAAAAGCGTCATAAAACGTTAGAACTCTCAAGAGGGTAAGGATTTGCTGAAAAGTTGTACAGAAGAACTTAAACGTTTAATAAAATAAAATTTCTTGATTTGCTCACTTAATTCAGTGTAAACCTCGACCCAAAAATTATCCGACTCTATCGGCCCAATTTATACATTATACGGTGCCACAACAGGTGCCACTGATAAAACGTCATTATTAAATGAAACGACCACTATATAAAGTACACTCACTAAATACTTACATTGTTTGAAAAGTACTTGTCGATAATCTGGAAAGCTAACCGGTAGATTTCGTCATTTTGGTGATGTTGTAACATTTCAATCTTGTCTAAACCTAAACAATGGTTCAAAGAAAAACAAAACCAAGTTAAGGAAAAGAGCTTATATATAGGATCTGACTGGCATTAAGAACAGCTAACACGTATAAACTAACAAAGACGCATTTTATGACAATTCTGATGTACATATTACTTTTTGTTGCTGTTAATTTTCTACTGAACTATAAACACTCTTCATTAAATTACTCTTTTTATGTATTGTTTTTCTTTTTTTTCTCGTTTGCTGAGAATGATTTCCACCAGTCGAAGAGGGCAGTATTGCGAACATCTGAAGAAACATGTCTTCTCAGGGTAGGAAATCTGATGGTAAAGGTCGCTCCCCACAGTTATATCGATATTCAGAAAATTGTGGTTTTCTAAACAAAGTTGAACATTGCTTTATATTATAGTTAGTATTATTCAGTGTTTGCGCAAAATTACCGTTCCTAGGATAGGAAATTTAAAGAAAATGTATCACAAAATGTCAAATGCCACACTTCTGGGCCGCCTTAAAAAAATTAAACAAGTTAGTTAAGCCGTCCTCCCGGACGCCCCATTAAATTAAACAAAATCAATTTGTTTGTAACAAAGAATATATAACAGATTATATAGTAAGCCAAGTTATTCTCGCGTTTTGATTGGTTCTCACCTATGATCATTTGAGTACAGACGCAAGATTGACGTCACGATTGATTTTTTATTACATAAAACAAATAGATTCCATGTTTTTGTGCGTCTGTTCAGTAACAGATCAGAGATGACGTCAAACTGTGGTAAGAACATCAGTGATACACTCGGCTAACGCCTCGTGTGCCACTTTTTTGTTTTTACCACAGTTTGACGTCATCTGTGATCTATTACTGAACAGACGCA
>JAOEHV020252833.1:0-12378 GCA_025447995.2 Isaurus tuberculatus | reverse complement strand
CCATATATGGTCAACTCCGAATATGAGCTGATAACCGAGATTGAGTGAACCAATCAGAACGCGCGAAATGCAATATTTTAGGTTGAAAATTTAATAAATGCTAATATAGTAGAAAACTATTCAACTGTGATACAACAATAGAATCTATAAGTAAAAGAACAATAGCTTACTGAAAACAAAGACAAACTCTAAAACAAAAGAACAAAAATCAAGGTTGGATACAGAGAGTAATATACAATAATTTGATAAATAAAAGAATCAAAATGTTAATGTTCAGCGATGCAGACCAAAATAAAACTAAATAAACACTTTTGCCTTGATAGAGTTTTAGTGAATATTAACATTAATAAAAAAGAAAAACAAACCATACCCTGAACAACATGTCCCTTGTGAGTCGAGGATCAAAGACACTTTTTTCCATTGCCCAAGCAACCATGCTGCGTGAAAAATAACGAAAACAAACAAAAAAAAATTAGCAATTCCATTCATGTGAGATAAAATATATACGGTAAAATGGGTTTATCAACGATTTAATTTCAACAGAGGCCTAGCTTTCCAAAGCAGACAAATATACAAAAAAGAAAAGAACAACAATAACTTTATTTTCACGCTGAAAACAATCCAGATTTGGTACTAGTATTGTTATTGCAAAATGTGAGGGAAACTGGCGCTTAAAATAACAATAACGGCCGGTCAACGGACAATGTCCGTTCAGAGTGGCGACTTGACCAGACAAAACCTTCCATCGCCCGCAGTCTTGACCGGTCAATTCAATTATCAGAACTTTATGTTTCTATCGCCTCGAATAAACTGTCAAATCAACCAATGGAATTTAAATTCTTTTCAATGGAGGCCTTTTTACGTTTCTACAAAACGGAGGCTATTTAAACCCAGAGTGAAATTCAATATGACCGCTTTTAATCTTTGTTTACAAAAACACAACAAACAAATTTAAAAGCTTTTGCATCAATGTTTTGCACATGTAATTGATGTTTTTGGTTTTATCTTGTCCTTCATTAAAACGAGGTGTGTCCGAAATAAATTTCAGTTGGTCGGACAAGATGACCGGCAACCTTCCGAAAACTACTTTGAGGCCTGCTTAATAAGGATTAAAATGCACAATATCATCTGAATTCCTGAAATCTATGAGACACTTAGCAAACAATAGCTTTTGTTTCCCTCCCAGGATAAGGAGTAGTACAAGCGAAATGCTTGTTTTCTGTTGAACTTCGCTTAAAGGATACATGTTATTACAAGAGCCAGCAGAAATACAAATAGCACAGACGTGGTAGAACTAACTACTTTTGGTCACTAACATAAGCACTAAAAGTCATGTTGATAGATGTTTATAGCTGACGTAACTTTTTTTAATCTACTATAAGTTCCCAATGGCAAGTGTAGTGCTGCCGAGTGTTGTAATTGTTTGTAGTTTCACTGTTTAGTGATATTGCTGAAAGTCCTTTCGCATTGCAAAAACCAAAGACGTCATTAACGAGAAATTATGGGAACAAGTCTAGAGCCCGGGTTCCTCTCGTGCAAGGGGAACCCGAACAACGAACTAATCCTGGAAACAAGAAAGTAAATTTGGGATCGGGACAGACAGACAGACAGGCCAAGAACGACCATAAAACTATAACAATTCCAACGAAATTAGTTTTTTTTTTCCTTCAGCTGTTCTTACTCTTAGAAATCAAGGGAAGCCCTAAGCTGATATCCTAACCGCGTGAGATGGACCAAATTTGCGAGAAAACCCTGCGAAATCGAACGCAAAGGGGATCGAGTCGACAAACTTCGCTCAACTCTGCCTCCAATAACAAATGTAAGGAAAAATGAATAGTGTTTAAAATTAATAAATATGACTAGTGTTGCTCACTCACTAATGCTCATCAGCAATAAATGGTGGGTCAGAATGCTAGCAGCCTATAATTACTAGGTATAATAGACCCTGTCACCAACCGGTGGCTTAAGAACCCTTTTTTTGTCACTGCAAATAATAGTACTACCACTAATTTGATACCTATGCCCATAACCCTGTTAATACAGAAAATTAAAGTAATGAATGATGTAATAATGTTTCATATACCACTTACTTGTAAATTGGCTTTGGGCAGTTATAATACTTAAAGTTGTGTCTGATGACACGATAGATATAATCAACAATATCAAGCAAGAAGTACTCTTCTGGTCTGCAAGTTACAAGCATCACCATTAATACTGTCTGGAATTAACACCCCTGCTTTCTAACTGTAACAGGATTTTCAATAAGAATTAGACTGGGTAGCAAAACCGGGAAAGTAGGTGGCTAAAGATCAACTCGCAAAAAAAATGCAAGCTTACCAGGATCACTGTTCGGATCGTCACAAACGATCACACAGAACAGAGCTAGAATAATTCAACTGAGATAGACGCAAGTTTTTTCGGTGTTTTTCATGTTTAAATCTTGGCAAATGGTAAAGATGTGTTTGCTGTCAATGATTCTTGATTAATTTCTATTATATGGATATTTTTTCCGTCAAAGAAGGCGGCAGATTTAAGTGAAATAGCCGGCGAATTTCACCAGCTGCCGCCTCTTATTGAAAACCCTGCTATAATTGGCTCATTTTGTCTAACTTCATTAACATTTGAAGTATAAACGATATCTAAACATGCTCTCCTCTCCAAAAAGGCCTCCTGCTACAGGCCTGAAGACTTTAGAAATTGTCGGAAACCAGTTTTCGGTTCTGTAAATTCTGATCATGGGAACCTATTTTTTTTATAAAGGAGACTAAAAAAAGTACGGTTGGAATTTTATAATAAATGTATTTCTAGTAAGCAAACATTACGTCTACTGACTACATGTATAGCTGTATATGGAAATTGATAGCTTAGTTACAATATGGTATATCAGGCCTGGAGATTTCAGGAAATGTCGGAAACCAGTTTTCGGTTCCATCATTTTGTCAGCACGGAACCGACACGTAACCGGAAACGATCGTTTCCGTGAAATATTCTGGCCTGCTTTTAGAAGAGAAATAAGGTGGGAGAAGGGGGGAAGTAACATGGTTATTCATATCCTAAAGGCCTACTTACTCTAAATAAAATTCATTCTTTTTTTTTAACAACAACAAATTTGATTGAAAATTGAAAATATAACTAATTAAACTAATTAAAATACTTTCCTATTTAAACCCTTTAAAGTGGCCATTTGATCATTAGGACAGCCACCTATCTGTGGCTTCTGTAATGGTAAGTGGATGACAGTCTCTCAATCCCCCCTGGGTGAGGTATTAATTCAACATAGGTTAGCTCTCTTCAGAAACTGTTTTAACCATTTTACCAGCTGAGTCAACTTTGGCAAATAAAAAGGAAATATTAACCTTTGCTCAATCTCGGCACTTCTTGGGGCCTTTTGGTTGATTTACCAACTACACCAACCATACTGCTTTCAAGTTCTATATTGTTTTCAATCGAGAAGTACTGCTTTCATTTTAATAAGACTATAACATGCATACAACATGAATACAACTCACCCAACCAGTTCATAGGTTTGACCAATACTTGATTCTTCAAGAATACAGTTGAGTATTGCTTGGGCAACATCAACCACCTAAGAAAGGTTTAGAAAGACTTAAAATAAACAACTTATATATTCCAAACACTTCTATCTCTTACATATCTCAAACATCTTTTACACTTCACTCTGACGAAGGACTACAGTCCAAAATCTCAGCATCTTTTATTCTTCCACGATGTACAACTTAAAAATTTATCAAACTATACAATCATATCTCAAACAGTAACTCTCAAAAATGTCTAGTAAACTATTGCAAGGTAACTGGCGAGACGCATGCAATACCCACATATACTGGTTGTTTAGTTGTTTTCATTGCACCATCTAAGAAGGGGATTCCAAATGGAAGTTTTCGAAGATCTGCATGAAAAAGAAATAACCATAAAAAACAATAAATACAGTAAGTCTTAAATAATAGTTTTCAGTTTACTGAAATGTATTTTGTTGCTTTTTTAGCATCATTATTAAATAAGTTTTCCGTGGGTTCAAACGTTTGATTTTTCACCTTGATTCCATGCATCTTGAACGGACTAAATTGCACAAAATTGTTCCTTTTCTGTTTTCTTTTATTTAAATTTAATCGGCATTTTTTCTTTCCTTTGAAGCCATTAAATACAGTGACACCTGCCTTATTTCAAAAAGAACTAGATGCATAGCTGCATGTACTTGGGCTTCCCTATGAAAGTTGCAAAATAAATTTATGTTTCAAGACTCAATATATTTATTTAAATATGTAAAAATGAGGTAGTGAAATCCTGACTGTATGAATAAAGAAAAGTTCTAAAATAAGTTCTAAAAACCCAAAGTATTTCCTCTCCCCTTCCCATAAACACAAATATCTCATTCACACATAATTACAAAGTAGCGTAGTTAATGTTTACGTTTTGAAAGTGAATAAAAATTAATAAGCAAAGTTTCGTTCAGTCATTCACCAGATGGAGCAACGTGCATTCTTTGAGGCATCTTGTAAACAGTCTAGCATCTTTGAAACATGTATTTCTAAATTTAAACTGAAACATTTTTTTTACCTTAATGTTCGCAAATTTTTCTCAGTTTGCTTATATTTTGATACACGATTGTCAAAAATTGAAACAAGACAACAACATACGTAAAAATTTGAAATAATATTTCAACCTGAGGTTTTGATGATGCAGAAATTATCTTAAAGAGTACCTTTTGCCAAACACAGTTCAAAATTTGATCACGATCTGCTTGAATTACTTGGCCTGATAGTTCAAGATGATTTAGTTTGTCAATCCATAATAACACAAAACAGTTCTTAAGACTAAGACAAAATGTTTTCTTCCTTGGTTTACCCAAGATGTCTTTGAGTTTTTATTTATACCCGCTCATTTGCAGCTGCTTTTAACGTTGCACGAATCTGCAACTCTTTAATAGGTCTTTGAATTTTGTATTAGTTAAGCATCCCAGGTTCTTAGAACAAATTGTATAAAAAAACTATATCAAGGGAACGTCTGAAAAACTTTGATACAGTAACAACTGCAGCTCTTTGACGTGTCTACCATTACCATGTGCTTAGATCTATATTTAACTTTGTGCATGCTTATGTAAACCTCACATATGCGCTTTAGCAACAGCGATTTGTGACTGAAGACAAAAACAGCCCATTTTATAACTCGGGTCTCCTATGGAAGCCCAAGTAGAATAAATAAAGTTGCTAATTACAAGCTACTGTTGCTTGTCAATAAAGCAAGATTAACCAACCTTTTTTTAAAAATTGAAGTTTTAGTGTACAAACAATCACAGTTAAAAAATCGAAATCTGTAAGAATAGTTGATTTTTTGATAGTGTTACTACCAAACACTTTAAAGTTTTGTTATATTTTGTTTAGGATGCCCTTTTATACATCTACCTATAATTATCCCTCCCAAAGAACATGGGGGATCAAATGCCTCCTTTGTATCAAGTTCTGGCTCAAACCTTGCACTGGTTCGCATAAATAAAACACAATTTGTCCACAGTTTGATAAGTGCCAAACATTCCAAGACAATCATTGCTTTAAAATACCATAACTTGAAAGCTTACATGCATAGTAGTTTAGGAAATGATCCTCGTGTCCAAATAAAGTGGCAGGGCGTAAAATGGTGGCATTAGGAAATTCTTCCCTCACAGCTATTTCACCATTGGCCTGTGATAAATTTTAAATAAGAGGAAAGATATAATTTTAGGCTTCATTGATTACATAGTGTGCATACTAAAGAGGATAGAGGGCTTTGAAAGGGTTTTAAAATTATCTTGTTGAAAGAGGGATGTTACATTATCATGTTAATTTTGAGTGAATTTTTCACAAAAAAATCAAGCTATTCAGTGTTATGAGAATAGTTAACTATATATTATTGAAAACTTCGAAGGCTCAGACTTAAGCAGAGATGTCAATATGGGCCGTAACCCGTAACAACTGTTACGGCTGAGCTGACTCGACGTTACGGGTGAAGATTTTCATTACAAGTACAAAGCGAAATTAATAAAGAAAAATACCTGGCCAATGCTACGGTTGACACCTTTAATGAAACGGCTGCTTAAAAACTTACTGACATCCCTGTTAACACAAATTAGTTTTTTACCTTTGAGCGAAGAAACTTTGATGGACTGTCTTCATTAGCATTCAGTGATGAAATGTGAATCAGCCTCTCAACTCCTGCATCCTGTGAAGCTTTGGCTATAGCTCTTGACCCATTTACATGACACTCATCAAAGGAAAAATTCCTTCAAATAACATGGAACAAAAATAACACAGCATATAAAATATTTGTAAGTGAAATGTAAAATATTTGAAAGTATTATAATTATAATTATATTTTAATGCTATCACTTACAGAGTATATTAAGGCAACTTTGTATTACTTCAGAAGGTTCATAACACAAGAAAAAAAACTTTTAAAGTGGCTTTAAATAAATGTATTGATATAATTGATACCTCCAAAAACTGTAAAGGCACCTGCATGGATGCTCATTATGCCCTGCCTCAATATAAACTAACTATACCAGTGTTCATGAGACTCCATTGGGGCTACACGGCTTAATAAGAAAGAACTGAGATCTCTGTTAGGCAATGCCCCAACATACAGTACACATTAAAGCTCAATATTTAAGAAAAGACAACATTTAGCAATGCCTTGCACAATGATTCACAGAACCTTTTAAATGTTCCCCAGAACTAAAGGTGTTTGCTGTTGTAAAGCAAATAGTTTTGAACCAATTGCTGAAGGACACCAAAAACATTGTCTCAATCAATGCCTCCCAGAACAAGCTGAAACACATTTTTAAAATCTTGTGTTTTACTTATACTCTGGAAGTTTCCAATGGCAAGTGTAGTACTGCCGAGTGTTGTAATTGTTTGTAGCTGCATTGTTTAGCAATTTTTGGTAAAAGTCCTTTTGCATTGCAAAAAAACAAAACAAGTCATTTCCAAGAAAGTCTAGAGCCAGTCAGAGAGCCTGCTAGAGCCCAGGTTCCTCTCATGCAATGGAAGCCAGAAATGCAAACTGACCCTGGAAACGAGAAAGAAAATTTGGGATCGGGACAGACAGATGGACAGACAGACAGACAGAGAGGCCTAGAATGACCAAAAAACTATAATAATTCCAGCAAATTTAGTTTTTTTTTTTGTTCAGCTGTTCTCAGAAATCATGGGAAGCCCTAAGCTGATATCCTAAATGCGTGAGATGGACCAAATTTGTGAAAACCTGTGAAATTGAACGCAAAGGGGATTGAGTCAACAAACTTCGCTCAAATCTGCCTCCAATAACAACTGTAAGGAAACACAAATACTGTTGCAGGGCAAGCATTACAGCGAGCCAGCAATAATTATATATAATTCATGTCTTCCTACAGTAGGTCACTCTCTAGGCCTATTCTGCTTTTTTCCTACATTAAGAACTGCATAATTAACAGGGTTATCCAACTCTCTCAAAAGCACATGTCCATACCACCTTAAGCAGCTCCTTGTCACAAATTCCTCCAGATCAAGATCAATTCCAACCCACTACAGAAGTTAAAGATCAGCAATTTAAAACCTTTCACCAAGATTAACTCAACACATTGCCTTAATCATTAATTCTAAAATAATGTATTGGTAAGCACTTTTTTAGCAGTCACAAATTTTTGTTTTATATCATGGTTATTATAATTTTTACTAAATATTAAAATTATTATTAACAATCATGTTTTTAGGAGCTAAAGAAATTTTGAAACTTTCTCACCTTGTCTCAAAGTTTTTTCCAATCAAATTAATTACAACATTGGAGTGCTTCACCATTTTTGCAATTGACTCAAGATCCTTCAGATGGTAGTCCTATTGTGAACCCAGAATGCAAAAAGGTGAAGGCAAGACATACAAAAAAATGTTTGTTTATCTTCATACTAAATTGTTGTTATTTACATACAGGTTATCAGATATGTTAAATACTCACAAAGAAATGTATTTGCCCCAGATCTCCCATCAACCTTAAATGTCTGTGATCATGCTCATCACCACGGTAAGGAATCACAATCTGAGTACCACAGCGACCTGATTATAGAAAGAATAGTACTGTATAAGTAAAAATTGATTGGATTTTCAGATGAAGCATGCTAATACTTAAAATTGCTGTTACATCATGACCTGAATGTCAAAATTTTAGTATCATCTGAGGAAAAAGTTTTGATTTTTAACCCCCTAAATTACATTTTAGATCACAATTTCAAAATAAATTTATTGCGTTCGAGGAACGAGAATGCACCCTATTTCAGACGACTTTTCTGCAACTTCCAGCTTGAGTCTGACTCACTTCCGGCTGGATGCAGGGTCATTTTGAGAAATTTTGGGCCATACGACCAACATTGCCTCAATTTCGTGACATTGACAATTTTGGAACACGCGAATGTCCTGGGCACTAACTTTCAAACAATGTGGCAGTCCTTCTTGACTTTGTTTTTGGCAGTTAACTTTCAAAAATGTGGTAGTCCTTCTTGACTTCGTTTTTGGCAGAGTTTATTCTGAGGTAAAAATTCCAATCGAACACACTCACTAATCTTTGATTAATTCTAGTTTAATGCCTATTTCAAAGCATTTTAATTATCAATGGTAAACAGTAGAACATGTTACTTTCTTTAAATATGAAGTATATGCTTCTGGGCACATTGGTCACTATTAGTAAGACTGGTTTTCATTTGCCAAAAAAAACAAAAACATAAAACAATCGACTTCTTTGGAGTCTGAATTTAGATAACTAAACCAATCAATGACTTCAACCCCCCCCCCCCTCCTCCTCCTCCTCCCTGGAAGTTTGTCTGTCGTCTACCACTTAAAACTAACTTAGTTTGTATCAAGTTAACTTTAATGAAAAACAAGCTAGCTATCTATTGAGTTTTTAATATTAGCTGGGATAATGTGTTTGCAATGAATGCTAGGCCAGCCAATACTTTATATTTATTTAGTTTCAAGAGTTGATTTGTCACAGGTGAAAATGAAAATTTAATTACAACTTTATTGTAAAAACAGTTTAGAAACTGTAAATGGTTTGAACTAAGGAGTTGTTAGTAATGAATTGTATGTCACTGAGTGATTTGTCCATGACTGACATTTCAACAACCTCTGTAGCTCTGATGATGAATAACGCAACAAGTAATTGAATTGTCAATCACAGAGAAGTCTGTCTCAGGTCTACTTTAACCTAACTGATAACTAAATACAATGAAAAGTTAAAAAAAAACTCATACTTTATTTATTTAAGGTATCATAATAAAAACAAACAAATAATACCCTAAAAAGGAAGTTTAAGAGGTTAACCCTATGTGAATAAACTTCCAAAATTAAAAATTAAAAAAATTTTAAAAAAATTTATATATTATTTATAAATAGAATCAAAGATGGATAAAAACCTAAGAAATATGCAGTAAGATTTAAGAGCTATTTTTAAAGTTTAGAAATACATCACATATATTTTGTGGAAATCTAACTACAGACAAATGTGTAGGTGTATATGTAGTCATGCCTGGTAAACAATGTAAAAAAAGTGTAAAAAGTTTTCTTCAACAGGCAAATTTTATTTTATAAATCAAACTTCTCGCCGGCTAAGGCTTCGTCAGTGAAATTGGTTGACTGACGAAGCCTTAGCCGGCAAAATGTTTGAATTATAAAATAAAATTTGCCTGTTGAAGAAAACTCTTTACACTTTTTTTACAGACAAATGTATTACCAAGTCTGTTGACCACATATCTGCCAAGAAATCCTGTAGCACCAAACACAGTTGCCACCACTCCATTGAATGATGATCGGCCTCCAGTTCCTTTCTTCGGTAAGTAACTGAGTTGCCGCTATAAAAAGAAAGAAATTTCATCAATATTTAATAACTCGAGTTTCTAAAAGATTGGGAAGTACTCAGGGTTCTCCCCAAAGTGTTGTAGCGTGGCAAAGCACCCCACTTCTCTCTTCTAGCACCTGCTGAAAAAATTCTTGAAATCCTTTATTTAATAAAAACTTTGTTCCAAAATGAAATAAACAAATTTGAAGAAAGAAAATAGTTTTGTGTAAACTTCCATTGTTCAGTTGCTTTCCCACCACTATTTTGTCTGCCCCAGGTCACATTTTCCCCAGAATGGCACGCCTTCCATTCATTCCCAAGAAACTGAGCACAAGGGCCAGTCAAATGCGAGCACGCTGGAGGTTGAGTTGTTTGCAGTTGGGAAAACTCTTCAGTTGGCCAGCTTATTTAAAAATGGACAGACTTTGTTTTTGGTGTACTTATAGAATAAGGCTTAAAAATATATTGTTTTTGAAGAGGAAATTTTTGTTGATATCTTTTTCAAGGGATTCTTTGTCATGCAAATTTATGTTTTATATATTAATTAATCATAACTCAAAACACTTAAAGTCAAACCCTGCTACTAAGCTGAGCTAAGCTAAATCCTTTTTCCTCCCTTGGGCCGGCACTTATCTTCGGTTTCCATAGCATTAAGCAGATGAGAGTCATTGACTCCCCCTGGTCGGGACACTAATCCATCACAGGTTAGCTCCCAGCTGAAGCTGGTACTCATTTACTGACCTCGTAAGGATGGAAAGCTGAGTAAGCTTTGGTGGAAAAGAAGGTCACACAAATGTTCAAGTTTCGGCAAAGCCGCGGAATCGAACCTGGGACCTTGTGGTTGGAAGGCAGAGATCTTACCAACTGCACCAACCATGGCACCGTAAACCCTGCTACTGAATCAGATATAATAATATCATGTAAGCTACTGACCTGGCAGCTAATAGCAACACCTGCTGCGAGCCTAACATCAGAAACTAAAAAGAATGGACTAATTAGCAAACTTTTTAATTGGATATCAGGGTTTTCATTAATGCAAAAAATTGCGTATTTTACGCAAAATACTTTGGGATGCAAAAAATTGAAATGCTGTGCATCACTGGGATGCAAAAAATTGAAATGCTGTGCATCACTGGGATGCAGAAGATCTTAAAGAGAAACATTACGTGACCTTACCCTTGTAAGATAAACTTAAATTGACAGACACTATTCTAAGTTTGAGGGGTTTTTTTCACTTGTATTAATTTTATTATGTGCAATCAGTGCTGTGTTAATTTGGTTGCAAATTGTTAGTAAACAATGATCTGCAATTAAAAGGTAACTTGTCATTGGTTTTAAAATTAGCACTTGGACCATATTTTTCTCTTGATTAATTGGGACCCCTTAAAGTTTGTTTGGGACCCCTAATTAAAGAAAGAAAGGGTCCCTAAAACCCTGGATATTGTAAATAATGTGTTCCTTGAAATAGGAACAACATCAATAACTTCAATGCACACTTTGATCAACTTAAAGATGAGGAACTTTGATCGTTGCCATGAGTGGTGAGAAAAAGACGATGTATTGAGCACTCTGATAAAGGAATAATCCTCAAAATGGCAACTTCTTAGACTACTTACTGCCATGATCAAAACTTTAGAATCTAAGCTGATTATACTACGTGTTTTACCTAACAGATCTTAACTAGTTTTTAAATCCATTCATTGAATATTTATGCCCATATCTACAACTACTGAAGCATAAATGCACTACGAAGGGTCCCACTTCACCTTACCATATACAAGAGTTCACCTAACAAACACAGCCAGACTAAATGAAATTAAAAATAATGACAGATCTCTATCTTGCAACTAGCATCAACACACACACAGAAATCAGCATCTAATGAGCTGTCTGTACTGTAATTTTCACCAGCTAAAAGCTAGAAAGATCCAGTTCAAACCTATAGAATATCTTCACATATCTAAGTCCGAGACACTGAACAAACTAAAAACACATTGTTTCCTCTAAGCGAATAAACATCCTGTCATAAAAAGGCTTTTCTTACCGCAAATTTTCCCAAACACTCGAGGAACCAACATGGCGTTGAAGTTTCTCTCTGAAAAACTTTCCCCCAGGCTCTTGCTAAAAGTTGGTTCGGGTTAGCAAGACCAAGTCCTGGGAGCTACTTTGTTTGTTACGGGAAGAGCGTGAAATTTTGGACGCGCGGGAAATGGAGGTGAGCAAAAATTACGATATTTCCCGCGCGTCCAAAATTTCGTGAAACACTTGCTACGCAGGCGCAGGACTATCAAAACGTTCATAAACAACAATATGCCTTTTTTAAACACGTGACAATTATTCTAAGCAACAAGGCGATGGCGGGCAGGGTAGTTAACTTATAATTGCTTGACAACTTTAGAAGTTTGACGCAGAAACCCGATTACTCTGTGATTTTCTATCTAAATTTTCATCCCTTAAAGTTCTGCCCACGGGGGGGGGGGGTACTCCCATATATTGACTATACGGGTATGTGCCGCTGTTCAG
>JAOEHV020252633.1:0-12381 GCA_025447995.2 Isaurus tuberculatus | reverse complement strand
ACCTCAGTCTCAACTAAAAAGTATTTTAGCAACGTGAGAAACAACCTCAGTCTCAACTAAAAAGTATTTTAGTTTTGTTTTTAGAATTCCGACGTTAACTTGACACCAGAAAAACAATTTGTTTACCTTAAAGCTTTTTCTTAAATCTACTAACACGAAAAGAATTAAAATCTTTGGCACTTACCTGCAGTTAGAGCAACTGAAAGGAGGAACAGAAATACCACAATCCTCCAAGGAACCATTTTGGTTAGGGTTTTAGGAAGATTATTTGAAAACTTTAATAATATTTTATTCATAGTAAACTGATGGTCAGATGGTAAATTGATGATTTAATGAAAATTTTATCATAGGACAAAAGGGTTCATGGTTGATTAACCTACTGTCATTACTCGACACTTAGATGATTATTGTAGCGTTCTAAGGACAAGAAACACCTGTGAACAAAATTCTCTGGCTTCGCAACAAAGCTATACTTGATATCTTATTTGTGCTGAGCAAGTGATATTTTGTAGAGGCGGGGAAAACTAAAGCTGTCTCTAACATTTCATCTTCTTTTTCAAAACACAGTGTCCAGCCAGCAGACCTACCTACGCATAACGGGATTACTAACGAGGGAATCTATAGGGAATTTCGAATTAACTCCCTGAAAACTTTGAAAACTGGAGGCCCTGAAACCAGACTGTCCAACCTTCCAAGTATAAGAAAACGTTCGAATGCGAGCGAGCTTCGGAGGCGCGAGCTACTAAGGATGTCTGGGGGTTTGGATCAACAAAATTTTTTGATATTTTAAGGCTAAAAAACTCTAGCGTTCTGGGACGACAATTTTCTGCCAAAAATGTTTGGTAAACTGGTTGTTATATTCTACTTTTTGTCGTTGTAATGTAAGTATTAAGAATGTTCTCAAACATATGACAGCAAATGTCAAAATCGGAATCATATCTTTGTTATCTCGATCGCATGTTGGACAGGTTTGGGGAATGTCGATAAAAATTGGGGCAATTACGACAAAATCGGAAAGGTTAAACAGTCAAATTTTCCAAATTAACAAATGCAGCCATAAATCAAAACAAGCGGGACATCTTTTGTGGAAAATTTTACTATCTTTGATTCATTTCATATCCAGGAGCAATTTTAAAACTGTTTTAAACTGTTTTTCACAAAATGATTTTCATGCTAACACATTGATAACAACTTTGTTCGTAACATGTACATGATGATGCATTGCTAAAGTAGATTTTGTGCTGTTTATAAACTAATTTACACAACGTAAAGACTATTAAAATTAACAAAGTTATCCACTATGTAAATGAGCAATAACTAAAATTTACTTATTTGATTGTCTCACAATTTTTTGTCATTGGAAAACCGCGACCCGAGTCCTAATGAAAGCTGACGATGACCTGCCTGATGAAGTTTCACGGGTTACAGTCGAAATGTCGCCATCTCCCCAATGGCAAAAAATTGTCAGACAATACGATAATTATACTTGTCAGGAGAATCCATTCTAAGTGAACAATAGAGGCGTGAGAACGAGTAATAAGCAAAATACCTCGACTTTTGAGATAGGAGGGACGCACTTATCGTTATTATCTTTTTTTTTTTTTTTTTTTTTTTTTATTATGTTGGATAAGGAGTAAACAAACTCTTGGTGAATCTTTAATGCGCGTGTAGGTTTTTTCTGCAACGCGCATTAAGAAGTGAACTAAAGGAAACAATTTTGTATCACTTGGTAATCTAATACAACGAAGCTCGATTAGTTAGTAATTTGTATAAAAGCACAGATTCAGATTTTACGAGTTGCAATGAAGCGAATATGGTGGGTGTTATCGTCTTGTCAGTGGACAGAGAGTTCGCAAGAAAACAAAACCAGTTGATCATTTGAGTGCACTCACTGATTGCTGAATACTCCTAGAAGTAAAATACCTACTTCCTTAATTTAACTTGCGCATTTGTTTTTTTTCTGAATAAATTATATGTTAAAACTCAAAAATCTTTTTTTCTTTTAAATTTTTTGAGTTTGTAATAGGTGTAGACAAATATCATAACTTAAACATAAGAAAGAAAAAGAAAGATGAGTTCTATGATTTCTCTCACAGATTTGCTGATCACAAGATTCCCTTTCTATTCTTTTCTATGTTCACAACCTCTTGTGTTTGCGATATTTGGATCTAAACCTATTAACTTACTTGTACATAAAGGAAGAAAGATTATGCTATCTTAAAAAGGGCCCATTAAACTTTCTTTTGGCTTTCAGTTTTAACTGACTTGTGATGCTTAAAATCTCTTCTGGAACCTTCACTGCCCTCTAAAAAGTTGTTGATAGACATCTTGTCAGATATTTTGAGTGCAGAGTCATCATCGATTCCTTGATCTGCTAATTCCGCTGAAATGTAATCAAAACGTATAGTTATTGTGTGCAGTCCGGCATATGCTCCACCGGGGACGAAGTGGATAAGCAGTAAACTAGAATCCTTTTGATAACAAGCGTTTCGCGTTCACACAGATATAGGAAGTCTTTACTCCGGATTCTTTGAATAGTTTCTAACCTCTAACAAAACGTTAAAAGTGAATTTAAAGCAGTCTTAATCGTATAATTTGTATTTAACAAATTTATGTTTTCCATGCATCAACTAGTCAAGTAGATCTCAGCAATGGACTCTACATTCCATCACCTTGTGCGGTGATTTCAAGCCAGCTGGAATCTGGATTTACAATCCACCAATTGGTAAAACTAGTTACAGCAATCTGATTTCTCTATCCCATCAATTGATGAAAAAGATTCCGACAATCCGATCGAATTTTAAATTATGTTTTTCACCAGCTTTTGAAGTGGATCCCAACAGTTTGAATTCTGCTTTCCGCCAACAAGTAAAGTAGATTTCAACAATAAGGGAACAGTCAGAAAGTATGTGTAATGGGGGGTTGGAGGGTAATTTGGGGGCCTTTGACAGGCCTTTGGGGGGTGCAAAACAAATCTGAAGGTTTTTTTTTGGGGGGGGGGTACCAAAAAAAATTGAGGTTTATAATAGGAATGGTAAGAACTAATTTTTTATTTCAATACTACTCAGCAATGTTTTGAAAATTCTCAGATACAGCTGTAACCATTGATTACGAATGACTTTACATTACAACAGAAACTAGTTTTGGAGTTCTTGTGTGTACTCATATCCTTCAGAAACATCTATTTACATATATGATTTTAGCAACTACACAACATTTTATGAGGCTTAAATAATTTAGATCTGTACGTGTAGCTTATTCTTGAGTTGCAAGTTGCAGTATCTTAATAATTTTTTTTGGGGCGGTGCGAAATATTTCAGCACTTTCAAGGGGGGGGGGTATTAAATTTTTTTGGCAGTTATTGGGAAGCACCAAATGTTATTATTATATTTTGGAATACCCTCCACCCCCCCCCCCTTAGACACACTTTCTGACTTGTCCCTAAACAAATTGTAATTAACCATTGATTATTGTGTCATCATTACTATCGTTATCGCTATCAGTGCAGGATCATGACCGTCATTACCTGTCTCTTGTGCAACGTTGCTGCTGTAAAACTGTCTGTTAAATCCTTCCAGCTGTTTGAGATCCTCCACATCTTCCTTGTTCAGATTACTAGGATGCTGAATCATCTCTGATTGGATGTTTAATCTGTGTTAGCTTTCATTTTCATTGTAAAATTAATAACGTTATTTTTATTAAGAAAATACTTTTACATCCTTGGGCGGTATTAATGGACCACTAAAATTGACCTTCTCTCAACAGCTGTTCTTTCGTTGTTCAGTTGCATGCGCTGCAACAGTCACGCAGAAATCACGGGTTCAAATCACGTTGAAGCCAGGTTTTTTTTCCGGGTTCCGTTTTTAGTGACTGCTTAAAAGGCGCACACAGCCACGAAGGTCATTCATTAATTTGTCGTATTGTCTTTATATTAGATAAATACGTCGAAATTCAGCTCGAATCTGGAGCCTTCAGACAAGTGAGCGTCCAACACCGTCTAAAAGCTGAAGAGATGACATCTATGCGCTCAGATAAAACAAGACGCAACCCTCAAAAGAAGAAAACACTCGTCTAGTTTAAAGTTGATGTTTGTCACTACAGGAATTACAACTAAACACTAATGATACATGGATAGAGGGGAATTATCCGTTGATTTTTGAAGGTTATGAAGAACATCAGTTAAACATCCAATAAATGGAAAAAATGAAAGAAAACGAACGACTACCAAATGGAAACAACAAGCGCTACTTGTATAAGCTATGATCTGTTTCTGTATTTCCATCAGCAACAACGTTAACTAATGTAAGTTTTGTTTAACAGTCGCTTTTGGCTTGTGACTCACCTGCAAGTGCTTCGTTTGTGTCCTTACTTGATGGGTCCATGACGATTCCGTCCTTTTCATATGCTGAGCCACCTTTAAAACTATCTTATTGTCATTTCCTTATTTACTACTAGTTTTCTCTTTTATACTGTACACTTACACAAATGGTATACAAGCAAAGCAAATGATCATTAATAGAGCTAATACAATCTTTTAGATTGCCTTTATTTTTCAGAGGGAACAAAGACGTAAAAAAATATTTTCACTTGTTCTATAAAAACTTTTTACGGGAGACGATGGCTGATATATGTCCGCGCTGAGATTCGATTTTCAATGATAATACCTTGTACGAGTGGGCGAAGACATTAACATATATAATAATGTCCTTTTCAGTTGTAAAAGATAACCAGTTGTAGAAAAAGGGATCCGGAAAATTAGATATTTTATTGGTAGCTTTTCATATCTTAAATAGTTAAATTTGTTTACGTTGCTATAGCTAATGGCTGATTGGAGCAGGCGCTCATCTCCTGTTTCTGTAGTGTTAAACGGTGGAGTCTTTGGCTCCCGCTGGACGGGACACTGAAACTGGTGTTCTGTTTACCGATCTCGTAGGATTGAAAAACCGAGTCAGCTTTTGCGGTAACAAATGTTTGAAGCTATAGGCAGAGCCGCGGCTCGAGCCTAAACTTTGTGGCTGGTAGGCAGACAGAGTTTAGCGTCTTCGCAAGCCACTCCAACATCAATTTTGCAAAGGGGAAGGGCGGAAAAAAACAATTCAATTTTTGCCTGAGTATGTACTCGGTAATTCTTCTAAAATGGAACTTTTTTGCAAACTTGGTTGCTTGTATTTTGCTATCTACCGTGTAAATTCACACCCTTAAAGTTCAAAAGGGAAATACTTTTTTATTACTTTTTTTCTTTTAGTTTAAACAATGCTAAAAACAAAAATAAAAAATCGCCTCAGATCTACCAAATTCAAATCTGCAAATGGTATTTGCCCGCGTTTTTCTAAATGTAAGGCGTAACCAAATAAGACAAAGATTTTGAGCGGTCTTGCCCTAATAAAGATAATCAATTTTTAAAATCATTTTCAGAACTAGTACTCTGTTTTATAACGATTAAAATGTTAAATAAGGTAATGGTTGTAAAAATGGATATTCAGATTTCTAGATCTTCAAATTTGTGCACTGATTTTGAGTTCCCAGATGGCAATACCTAGATGTTGCGTTTTATAAAGGCTAAAATATTATCGGTTTTTCCACCATTATGGTGGAACTGAGGTACAAAACCACAACTCAGTTTAGACACTAAATTATACTTACGGTGAATAAGTCCAAGAAAAAGAATACAAAACGCCAATAAAAACTTAGGCAGCAGTGAGGCAGGAGCCATGGTGAAAGCCACTATTATCCAAAATACTATTATTGAGTCTAAAAGCTTGTGTTGAGTTGGTATTGTATAGTTAATATATTATTAAACAAACCGTTTTTATAAACACCAAAAATCCGATGGAGCGATAACAGACTGAGGAAGAAAACTCAAAAGAGCACCTGCTCCTGGCTTCCCTTTTTTATTTTTTATCTAACCTACAAAGCAAGACTCTATCCCACTTACACACGATTGAGTTTAGTAACAATAAGAAGTAATCACTTGAAAGTACGGTAAGCACTCTAATAAGCCCACCTTATTAAAAGGAAATCCGACTGTTATAAACATTTTGCGTCAAAAAATACTTTGATTATGCCTGAATCTTCCTCAATGATTTATATACTGATTCGAGCCCGTATTCCATTTTAGGATCGTTTTCTATGGGCTACTTTGCCCTTTGAAATCGTTGGCAGCGCCATTTTGTTTGTGTGACGTTACCATTGCGCTGAAGATAGCGGCATCAGAGGCTGTGTGAGTGTAACTCCCTACAACAATTAATGAACCATAATTCATAAACAAACAAATATGAAATATTAAATAAAATATTGCTTATGTTACTTTTCCCTGCTAGCAGAGTCTCTCTCGTGACGGTCCTGCAATTAAAAATGAGAGACTCTGCCGATCTAAGCTGTTTTCTTTGTTGAGCATGCGCGTTGGTAACCTTGCAACTCTGATGTTATTTTTCTGACTTCTCATGGCTTTCGCGCCAAAATTTTGAATTATGCTACCGCGGGCTCAAAAACATCTAGCGGTTTTTGAATTTTGCTCATGCCTACTGTTCATTTCCGGTTAGAACCAGTTTCAAAACCTGTTTGCTTCGTTCATGGTTGTGGACAGCCGTTTATCAAAGAAAACGGCATAGATCTCTCAATTTTCATTGCAGGACCGTCACGAGAGAGACTCTGCTAGCAGGAAAGTGTTACTTCAACTTTTCTTAAAAAACTTAAGAAAAATCCGAGCGCAAGGGTGACGTCACACAAACAAACGCCACATACGAATTTCAAACGGCAAATTATAATTATAAGCCATAAAAATCGACCTGAAACTTGAACAGGCAGGCTCAAATCCCTATTTAAAGCTCAGAGGAAAACTAAAGATAGTCAAGGTATTCACTGACTCAAAATGTTCATAACAGCCGGTTTTATCTCTAATAAGATCTGCGTTTAGAGATTTAAGTCTTTATCTTTTCTACCCTTCCTCCTACCCCTTGTCCTACGTAAAAATCTAAGAATACAATAGAAATGATTTTTTGTATAAAAATTATTCTTCATTTTTATTTTTAATATTCTATCCACAAGCTTCATGTAGTTTTTGTTTCAAGTTCTGATTTGAAGACTTTAATAATTGTTTCGCTCTGCACGTCGCTCCAAATATAGTGTTGGTTAGACTTACTTTGTCTTACTGTTTTTAAATTTCTTTAAAAGACATTTCAGATTTTATTTTGTGTTTCTGTCTTTTGTGGATAAATATTAAACAGACTCCCGTTTTTCTTTTCTATTAAACTCTTCTTTCTATTAAGGTGTCCGTCCGTAAGGCCTGAAAAATGACATCCCGGGGGATTAAAGAAACGTGTAAGGTATTTTAAGGTTTCTTATATTTTTCAAAATGTTAGAGCTCATGATCTAATATCTCAGGATTTCATGATGGGATAGGATGAAGTTTTTTGTAACTGTAGTAGGTGGTTTTGAGATTTTAGAGTTTCGATCACCGAGTTGCATTTGAACGCAGAAGCTCCATCCAGTCTATAAGCAATGTGAATACCCATTTGGCACATTTTAATTAAAAAAAGCTTAATGGTATAACTATAAGTTGAAAAAGGTTAGTGACTTTGATACCATCGAAAACTATTGGGAGCATTTTAATTAATGAAGGGAATTCTACTTAAAAAGTAAGTTTCTGTTCCTTTAAAAGACTGACCAAAGTCCTAACGATCTAAACGTCTACTTTAAAGCGCATATGAAATAAAATTTTGTTTTTGCATAAATTGCTAGTTTAAAACACCCTGATTCCGAAATGCGTAATGAAAAATAGGTAAAGAGGTTAAAAATCCGTTAATTTAACCCTCAAAGTTACTAAAAAGGCCTAATGATGTCTCTGGAGACTGGTGACGAATTGGGGTCTCATGACATGTAGCCAGTGGTAAAAAAGCGGTGTTGTTTTGTCTCTTTCTTTACTTTCTTGGACCTTACGATTATTTCAAAGAAAGAACGCCGGACATTTTGGCCTTCGGCTGAGAAATAATAATTTTCACCTTCCCATCTTTTTCTTCTTGTCCCTCATAACAGTCAAACGCTTGTAACCACTGGCTACGTTTTAGGCAGTAAAAAATGAGCTTTTGGCCGAGCAAAAAGGAGACACAACAAAGCACAGATTTGGAACTTTCAACCGTTGAAAATAACGCATAACAAAGTTTTCGCTCGTTTAAAATCAGATATTTTGGATAATAAGAACATATACAGGCAGCTTGTGCAAAATTTTTTTTTATTTTATATGCTCTTTTGCTTACGGGTCGATCGGATATTTCAAGCTAGACATAGAAATGAATAGGTCAGGCGTTTTTCCTACTCGTCATCTCACTTCAGTAGTTTGATTTGTTTTTAAGCTATCATGCAATGAGTATTACTCAAAGATATTTCAACAATCATAAAAAATGTTCCATGTTAAAGAGGAAAAGTAAGTCTGAACAAAGAGTAAGCAAGAAAACCAAAAGCATAAAATCTACCAATATATACCACTGACAAGTGAATAGTACGTACTTTTCGTGCACGCTGATTGGCTAGCTCGGAGGTGATTAGCGAAGTACAATTCACCTCCGAGCAGCCGAAGAAAAACAAAATGACTTCCCGTTACCATCTGTTGGTATATTGTCACAAATGAAGCTACTTTTTGATCCGCTAGTTATTCAGCTTGTGTAGTATATACTAAAAAAATTATTCACCTTAGTGTCAGTGAAAGTGCTGGATATTTACCACTATTCACTTCCACTTCGATGAATAATAATTAATATACACTCTTTGAAACTGCTGGATGAAGTAAAAGTAGCTTATGGTGCAGTTGAAAATGCAAAATTTCTTGCATTACTTTTTACATTCCTAACTAAACAGGCTATAAAAGTTTTATCGGAAACAAAACATTTTAGCCTATTTATTTTTTCTTGAACAAGCTAGAGTATAAATCAGAAGAGCTGGGCCCATTTCCTGGTTTTACTACATTCCTTGTAACTGCATTCCCAGCATTCCCTGGAGGACTGTAAAGAGCCACAACGTAGATATCATTTGCTAATAGTCCCCTTCTCGAGGCACATCCCATACCCAAGTACTTCGTGTCTTTCCACACCAACTGCGTGAAGGAGTTTGTCTGCTCGTTCACGTGAGGATCATTGTAGCTGTATTTTTCGTTTTGTGCGTACCATCTTCGTGTTGCTTCAAAGCCTGCTCTATCACAACCATAGTCAACACTAGTAAATTTTTCCACATTTTCACCGACTGTGTCTAACTCGCCATAACTGACTCCGTTCCGCTTGTTTTGTTTTGACTGTTCTTCATTAAAAAGATCTGACGCAATTTTCTGAGCCTGTAATGCCAGCGACTTTGACCAGCGCAAAGGAGGTGCGTGATGGCGCATGCGGTATTGGTTATGCGTAAAGAGGGCGGAGCGTACAAATGTTGTGTCATCACCTACAAACGTAAAATATTAAAGGGGGCGGGATAGTGTTTTATTAGCTGTGCCTTACTTATTCTATGAAAAACATCCGCATAATCAAAACCAGTGACTAAAGTTGAACGATAATGTTTTGGAGGCTGCACAGAAACTTATTTAGAATATTTTTTTATAATATACACTCTTTTTTTAAAAACGTTTAATCATTGGAACGAGACCGGATGTTCTTAAACTCTCGGCTTTACAGTTGTTTTCATTTGTACGTGTAGTGTGTTTCCGACGTCGTATAGTGTTTTTGGTGGACGGCCACCAAAAACCAAGTACGACGTCGGAAACAAACAACACGTGCAAATGAAAACGGCTGTAATTGTTTTTAGAAAATTTCCGATACGAATATTGGGAATATACTTGTTTAGAGTGAGGGTTTTCTTTGTAATTTTTATAATCAGCAACAAATGTGAAACAGAAAATTCGAGTCACCGTACCCTCTGCTATATGGACATTATTTTTCTAAGGACATACCGAATTTCTCTCTTGACCCACACTTGTAAATTTTAAACTTTAGTTACAAATTAAACACTCAGGCATTGTTGCACTTGCAAACACCTATAGTTAAGCTAAGAACATTATTTTCATGCCTTTTCCAGTGTCGAAAGAAAAATTCCTCCTCCTTTTTTAGCCTCTTGTATTTAGTGGGCATATTTTTAACCGAGTATATCGAGCTTCGAGAAAATTCAACACTATCCTAATCGATGGAACTATCGGTATTCCTCATTCATTTTAAAAGTTAAGGAGTCAGCTTTCTAAAGACCTGTGTAAGGTAAAAAATTTTAGGCCTTCGAATACCTTTTAAAGTCACCTCTCTGTGTAGTTTTACGAAGGAACTTACCGGCTGTCTCTACAGCATTGTCTTTCTTAATTATAAACCCTTCCACCTTGTGTACCTCGCCGCCTTCTGGTTCGGGCAACTCTGGGCCGAGGACCCTCTTCCCACTGCTACCAACTACAACTGCAAAATAAGCTCGATCTTTCACATTAGGGACTAAACATTCAATTTGTTGCGGAGGTTAAGGAAAGGGAAGGGGAAAAAGGGGGGAGGGGAAGGGAGTTTTTCTAAAAAAGCATGTATTTTAAATTTTTACCCCAGCCTCATTCATCCTTGACAAAAAAATACTAAATCTCAACCATCCATCCTTTTTATTACTGATTAGTTTTTCTTCCTAAAATTTAAACAGTTGAATGACTTACCCATCTCAACCAAAACCACCCCCTCTAGGGGTATCGAATGGTCTTTGCGAGCATTTCCGAGCATGCGAGCAGTGTGTTTATTTTTACGAGCAATCAGCTGCGTAAAGATTGGAAGCAAGCATTTTCTCTAAGTTTAAGGCTTCCTACATTTCTCAAGGACAAGGTTGCAATACAAACGATAACCACGAGGTCACGCAGATATGCGTCTAGTTTTTGTATATTAAAACACGAAAATTCTTGTCAAACGGACTGGGCACTGGTTTAATAATTTGGACGTCACAAGTTTGATGATCACACATAGCAACCGCTCTATGTTTTATATAGCTCATTCGTTCGCGAGGTTTAACTGTTTGCTAAAATTTTTCGCAGAGTCGGGCCAAGCAGTATACAGGGTTCCGGAACTTTTGTGAAGATTGTGTTGCTTAGTAGAAGGGTGTAGTTTCTTATGCAATTGTCTTGGGTTCAAATTTCTCAATCAAACCACCACGCTTTGGGAAGGTTGGAAGGCTGATTTAGCTTTGGCTGCAAAGGTCACATAATGATTCCCGGCAATATTTTGGTAGGGTCGGGGATCGAATCGACGACCTTAGATTGGAATAAACAGAGATGTTATCATCTGTGCCACCACGTTGCATTTTATCTTTGTAAAACAAATTTATATAGGATAGATTATACTATAAAAGCATACAGTCTTATACTCTTTCGATAAGCAGTTTTAGAGAAGTTTGCTTTTCATTTTAAATATTATGCCCTTAATTCTCATTATCATATGTCCTGTATTATGAGATTTTAAAGAAGTAAGAATCTGATAAACTACCTAGGGTTAAAAATGTTAACAGTGTCTCACCTGCATAATGAGGTTGTCTTCCCATGCTTTTCCTTACTACATACGCAGTTTCCAGTTCAACTTCTTTCTTTTCTCTTATCAGCTTTTCCGACACTCGATGTGCATAGGCTATCAAAGAATTATATATAGAAAGTAGTTTTAGTTACTAAAACTGACCTGTTCCCAAAAGTGTGGTTTCATAGCTCATTTGGTAACGAGTGTTTGGGTCAATAATCGTTGTACAATATTAAGTAACATTGATGGACCCACTATAACTGACCTGCTCCCAACAGCTGTGGTTTCATAGCTCAGTTGGTTAGAGCGTTTGAGTCCATAATCGTTGTACTCTCTTAAGTTGCTTTTGATTGACCCATACCACTAAAAATGATCTGCTCCCAACAGCTGTGGCGTCATAGCCAAGGTGGTAAGGTCACTGCACCAGTATTACAGAGGTCACGGGTTCCGCTAAACTCGTTGAAGCCTCGGCCTAATATTTTTTGATTCTGGCTTTTCTTTCGCAATTGTAAGTTGTTATCATTGCCGCGAAGATCGTTCACAATCAACGTAGTTGCTAAAATAACCGTTGTAGATTCTTAGGTCAATGTAATGTTGTACAGTAGTAGGAAGAAAGAATAAATACTTGTCAAAAAAAAAACGGTATATGCCCCGAGCGGGAATCAAACCCACGTCTCCCTGTATTCTAGTCAGGAGTGCTAACCACTGCACCATCAGGGACCACCACGCTGGCAACGTAGCAGTTTCACGATTAGTAATGGTAATAGGACTGAATGGAGTCCAATTCTGTCTGTTATCATTACGTGTGATTAACAAAATTGGATGAGCGCGAAGCGCGAATTCAATTTGTTTAATCACAAGTAATGATAACAGACAGAATTGG
>JAOEHV020252534.1:0-12382 GCA_025447995.2 Isaurus tuberculatus | reverse complement strand
CTTACCATCAAAGATCTTCATCCCATACTTTGTTGCCCTTTTGGTCTTTTCTGGGATGGAATTATCAAGTAAATTATATAAAAGTTCCTGTGAAATTTCTACAAAATGCGAAGAAGCCGCCATTGTTTTGGTAGGTTTTCAAAACCGGCGAATTTCTGACTAATACTAATAGACCACTAGTAGCGTAGCCAATCAAAATGCAGGATTTGCAATAGTCCACTAGTTGGGTGATACTATGTTATTTTCACACACGAAAAGATCACTGTTGCTATGGTTACATATAAAATTCACGCCTTTCAGTGCCTTTTGATAGAAATTTTGTATTTCTGTAGGGACATGTAATATCCTCTATATACCTAAAAGAAAATATATTTCATGGTCTTATTAGTTTTCTTAAAGTTAAATATTTACAAAAATAATAGAAATGATACTTGTTTGACCCGTAATCTCAAATTAAAAGCAACAACAATATATCACGTTATATCTCAAACCTTTTTAAAAGACCTATTATTAACTCTGAGTCAAGAAATCTTGTAATGTATTAAAATACAATAAATAAATTATTATTTCCAGTTGCGGTTTTGTTTTTATACTGCATTTAACTAAAAGGGTCAGTTTATATTCAGGATTGCCAGTCACCATTCTTTCTCGGCTGGCGCAAGTGTTTGTGGGATCGCCAGGGGCCAAATAAACAAAATGATGGGAAAGTGCGACTTGTACGGTGGCTCATAAGAACAATGCAAAACACTTCCACAAATACAAAATACTTCCACAAATAGAAAACACTTCCACAAATCACAAAACACTTCCACAAAATCACAAAACACTTCCAATTTTTTGCCGATCTACGGCATCATCAGGGAGTTTTAAAATCCGGCTATAAAATAAAGTGAAACAAAAGGGAATGCTAAAATAAAACAAAAGACGTGGATTAGTGGACAAAAACAAGGTCGTAATATAAAAATCAAAATAAAAGTTAACTCAGTTCAGTAAGTTCTGCACGTGAGTTTATGATAGGTTTGAGTTTGCGGATAAAAGAGGCTTCAAGGAGGCGTAAATTTATGAGAACATTTGAGGCTACAACCCCCAAAATATTTAATCTTGAACATTCAGCCTCGGCCCAAAACGTTCTTATAAAAAAAAGGGTGTACCATATATCCTAGGCTAGGGTAAAAACGGAAATATAGAGGTTATTACATGCCCGCACGTGGATACAAGATAAAAGAGGCTTCAAGGAGGCGTAAATTTATGAGAACATTTGAGGCTACAAGTACAACCCCCAAAATATTTAATCTTAAACATTCAGCCTCGGCCCAAAACGTTCTTTAAAAAAAGGGTGTACCATATATCCTAGGGTAAAAACGGAAATATAGAGGATATTACATGCCCGCACGTGGATACAAGTTTTATATTCGAGTGTTCCAGTCGATGGCGACTCGAAGCCTTGAACACGAGAAAATTAAATTCGTATTCATTACATTAGCCTGCGCCAGCCTAAACCTCCGGTACACACCGTCTGTACATACCGCAATATAAAACTGACCACTTGACTGGGTTTCCTGTGGTACAAAATCGGTGAGGCTCGGCAGCCTAGCTTTGTGAAAACAAACAAAAACATAATTTATAAAGTTGGATTTATACCTACTGTAGGCCTGTCTCAGTTTAGCGACTTTTTTGTCCAGAATGATAAGGTGATGCGGTTAATTTCCAAGATAATCGTAGCATTAGTTATCGTCATAATTTTCTTCGAGTTGCTTCTTCTAAGCATTCAAAAAAAGCATGAACGAAGACAAATGGTTTCCAAATATTCCGCACCACACAAACTTCGGACAAATGAAGTTCAACATCTAAAAACTCTGGTCATTTCCCGATCCGCATTTCTCAATGCACAAGTACCGCCCCCTAGAAGGTAAAGTTTTAAAATATTTTGTTTTTAATAATGGAGATAAATACTTTTTTGAAAAGCGAAGCAGAAAGAACTTGCAGTAATATTGCTTTTCAGATAGGCGAATAATTAGAATTTTTTTCGCTATAGTATCATAAACTATTTTAGGATTCGAAATAATTTAACTTGCAGCTTTTCGTAATTTTTTTTACCCAAAGATCTGTTAAAACCATTTTAAAATATTGCTTTATATTTATAAACGTTTATTACAAACAATGGTCAATACATCTGAAAATGTCATCCCGGCCGTTTGATCTCTAAGGGACTGGTCACTATTTATCGAGAAGGGGCCTGGTACAAATAGGGGATGGGTCACCATTTTTTATTTATAGGTTAAAGGAGGTGGGGGGGGGGGTCAGGAAAAATCAAACATGGCATATGCACCAGCCCCCCGCTCTCGATAAATAATGCCCAGCCCTAACGGTGGACGATCGGCCAAGAGTGAAAAGTTTTCATGAAGTTGCTGAGAAAGCAGTTTCTCAAGGATTTTCACTTGGACAATCAAAACAATAAAAAGTGCCATACAGAGAAAAGGCATCTGCTAGGTGTGTCACTGTCAAGAGTTTGACCCACCTTCCCTCCCCCCTCCCACAATCCCCCATCGCCAGTTACAGGCATAACAGCTGGTGCATCCCTTTGAATTCAATCTTGAAGTTGAATTCATCATTATAAATATTGTATTTAAAGTTGGGTAAAAACTTATTTTAAGAGTCAAGTCAAGTCAAATGTTTTTGGTTAGATTTGAACCTACCTCTAGATCGGACAACTCAGGGTAGAAATTATGATCATTGCCAAAAGTATGGTGCGAGGAAAATTTTTTTTTTATAAAAAAGTTTTGTTTGACTGAGAAATTTTGTTTTTATGAATAAACAGTTTATAGTTTTATATATTTTCACAGTTCTTCACCACAATGGCCAACTGGAATTCATGTCAGTGTAGTAGTGTGTGGCAGCCGTGCTGATGAAGCATTAACCATGTTGAAATCAGTAGCAATATTTACAACCAAATCTGTGTATTTCCACATCCTTGCAGACAGCCCACTCCATAACAAACTCAAGTCTGACTTAAGCAGCTGGCCCTATGTCAAATCAGGCCAAATACGTTATAAAATCTATCATTTAACTTATCCCAAAGGGGAAATCAAGGAAGAAGAATGGAGAAATCTATTTAAACCCTGTGCATCGCAAAGACTGTTTCTTCCAGTAAGTGTTAAATCATTTATGATAAAAAATAAATACTGCATTTTTCAGGCAGTGAATCTCGGTGGTTTCCCTGCTACCAGAGTCTCTCTCGTGATGGTCCTACAATGAAAATTGGGAGACTCTGTCGATTTAAGCTGTTTTCTTTGATACACTGCCATCCACCACCATGGACGAAGCAAACAGGTTTTGAAACTGGTTTTAACCAAAAATGAGCTGGATCAACCAGTTCGGAGTTTAATTATTACACCAAAATCTTCCTAGATACACCTTTGTCACTGGCAGTGTCTAGATTAGGTTAACTTACCATGATTTCCACAGGGTGGCTTAGTCGGCAAGATAACTGCCCAATTTCAACTGTATGATGCTCAGTTCAATCCCTGGCTTTGCCAAGATTTGAATATTTTAGTTACCTTGATCATTTCTACCAATGACTGTAAAGATTACTAAGCTTTCTATCATCGTAAGGTCAATAAAATTAAACAGAGGACCAATATCTAATGATCTGCCTCATCTACTTGACACTTACTCAAGAAATGGTGATAAGCATTGGCTGGATGAGCCAACTGCATTAGGTTTGGAAAAGGCCTTAGCTTTTAGCGCTGTTTCCCATACTTGCTGCACTATATAACTTGAACATTTACTTCTGTGTGTGCTTTAATTTATTTTCTTGAATACATTGTTCCCAGTCTGTGCTGCCAACTGTTGACAGTGTACTCTATATGGATACAGACTGTTTAGTTCTCAGACCTGTAGAAGACATCTGGGAACACTTTTTAAAGTTTGATTCCAAGCAGCTGGCGGCAGCGGCTCCAGAAAGTGAAGTTGAAGATCTTGGTTGGTACAACAGATTTGCTCGACATCCATACTATGGTAAATTTGGAATCAATTCTGGTGTTATGTTGATGAATCTGACCAGGATGAGACAGTTTAAAAAATGGAATGAGAGGATCATCCGAATCTATAAACAGTATAAGTTGCAGATCACATGGGGTGACCAGGATATTTTGAATGTTTTCTTTCATGACCTACCAGGTAACTCATAGGTCAAAGTTGTTTACTTTAAGGTTTTCAATGCTAAAGCTTTTTAAGTCCCTATATAGTATATACACTAGCCTAGTGGCTAATGGGACCAGCATTAATCTCTGGTTTCTGTTTCATTGAGAGTCTTAAACTCGAGGTATTAATTATAAACATGAGACATTGTGGGTGAAGGCAGAAACTATACTTATGGTGTCAGCCAGATTGCCTAAGAGAAAGGTCATAAGATGAGATAATTTTATTCGTTTTGGGTAACTGCTAAAAAAAGGTTGATACTGCTAGTTACTCTTATGGATAGAACACTTGGAAACCTGCTTCTACTATGTAATAAAAAGCAGACAAAAAATTTATTACAATGTTCTCTATCACAACACCAGGTATGAAAAAATTTTGTAGTAGATCATGCATCATATGGAAACTTAGTGAACTCAGGGATAATATTATATTTACTGTAACTCGTAGAGTTGTTCTTCTGATGCCTGAAATAATTAGCACTTATAGCAGTATGTTTACAAAGCATTAATTTATTTTCTCAATTTTCTCTTAAAACTAACATTAGTTAAATAAATAAATACACTTAAAGGGAATTCATGTATCAGATGATTGCTATGTCAAAATGAAAAGCACCAATTAAATCAAAACTTATCATAAAAAATGAGAAAAAAGGTTAAACTAGGGGACCTAGTTGGGATATTCTTGATTTTTACAGAACCAAGTTAAGAGAGATTGAGCTAATTATCCTTTACAATCTTAGTGGCTCTGTCACTGGCCATCTGTTATCTCTGTTTCTGTAACAGTTAGCTCCCAGCAATAAATAAATAAATAAATAAATTCGCCTTGCTAATCGCCTTCCTTGCAGTTAAGGACTGAATTACGAGGACGCAGCTCAATGAGGTCTGACCGCAAGCATTTTAAGGCACACTCATTACTCACAGACAAAGTTACAGACACATACACAGTTACAGACACATACACAATGGCTGCTGCTTTGCGGCCCATGTACGACCTCGGAACACAGCACCACAGCCGGATAGAATAAACTGGGAGTCGATTTTTGCCGAGGGAAGAAAACCGGAGTACCCGGAGAAAAACCCTCGGAGTCAGATTCAGATCGACAAATCTCAGCTCACTTGCCGATCCTAGGAATCGAACCCGGCAAAGCAAACAGTGGTACTCTTCTTTTCTGCCAAAGCTTTCTCAACTTTCCATCCTTATGAGGTCAGTAAATGAGTAACTGCTTTAGCTTTGAGCTGATTAACCTGCAATGGGTTAGTGTTCCATTCAGGGAAAGTTAAACTCTCATTTGCCTTAAATGACAGAAACCAGAGATACAGTAAGCACTGGCTCTGATGGGCCACTAAGCTCAAATAAAGAGTTATTTTAGTTAGTTCTTAGTAAATGATGGTACTCTATTTACTGACTTCATAACAATGGAAATGTAAGTGTGCAACTTCGTTTACGTGTCAGGCGTTTCCAGTGCGCTTATGAGAAGGCCTGGGTTCTAGTTAGGTGCCTCATGTAGATATTCAGTGTGTTGAAAGAGTTTTGTTTGAGAAAGAAAACCAAATGAATATCATTTTAATTTATGGTATTCATTGTACTATCTCCAGAAACCTCCTTTAAGTTTACCCTGTTACAAAAAGTTGAGTCAGCTTTGACAAAAAAAAGGGTCACACAAAATGTTTCAATATCCACAGAACTGCAGGTTGCAAGGAAGAGGTCTTTCCAACAGCACCAACCAAACAACCCTAAGAATATTACTGCACCATTAGTTTAAACAGTTTGGAGATCTTTAATGTTAAGATCATTCTTTTTGTAGAATTGTCCTGACAACTTTTTTTATTCTACAGATCTTTTGTATGAGTTTCCTTGCAACTGGAACTTTCGTTCTGACCACTGCATTTATGGAAACAATTGCAAAGGTGCTGAAGAGAATGGCATTTCAGTTGTTCATGGAAGCAGACAAATTTTCCACAATTTAAAACAACCTTTCTTTAAGGCTATTTATGATAGTATCATTCAATATGCACTTGGAGACCCTAGAACATCATTTATACAAAAGCTGCAGATGAATTTGGCTCTTTTTAATAAAACAGAATGTGGGAAAATGACTGAACAGGTGTTGAGGTTACCAAGGCAATACTCTGGTGCAGTATAACTAGTTAAAGTGGAACACCTTGTAGGGTGTTGACTAAACAGGTGTTGAGATTACCATTAAAGCAATATTCTGGTGCACCATAACTAGTTAGAGTGGAATATACTGTAGGACATTGACTGAACAGGTGCTGGCATTACCAAGGCAATATTCTTGTGTACCATAACTAGTTAGTGGAACATACTGTAGAAAGTGAACCAAACAAATGTTTAGGTTACCAAAAAAAAATTAATGTGGCAGTGTAGTTGAACATTCTGTAGAAAGCTGTTCTTCTAAGAGGCATTTTGCTCTGCTGGTTCTTCTTGTTTTAAGAGGAAAAAGTTTGTACGGTCATCTGTTTTGTTTGATTTTTTACTCACAGCCACATTCTGGATGAGGCAGAAAGCCTACCTAATTTGTCTAGTCTGTACCATTCATTTGTAAAATTAGCTTTTATAACAATATAATTTTTATATCAATAGAAGAAGAGGGTAAAAGAGGGTGAGAGATTTAACCCCTAATGTCCTTATGCAGACTTAGGGCTTAATTCTTTTAACTGTTATTTTTATCAAAAGAATTAATGTTATAAAACTTATATATATAATAATTTATTATTATTAATCATTCATTGACATATAAAATGTTTTAAATTTCTTGTAAAGGGAGTGTCATTAACGCTAAGTCTTGTAAAATTTAGACATAAAGTACTTTCCTTAAATGAAAATAAGATTTGATTCATAGGATAATTTTAATATTAAATCTAAGTAGTTAGAAATTTTAAGTAATTCTATAGTAAATTCCATTTAATTTTGTGTGTACATGATCAAACAACAAATGTAATTACAATTTATTCAATACAAAATATTCATATTGATCTAATCGTGTACTTTTGTAGGGTGTCCTGGGGTTTTGTTAGTGTTTTCTGGGATCCATTTTAACTTAACCCTTTCAGCCCCAGGCAATTTATCAATGTCTAACTTCTCCTTACATAACTCAAGCAACATAGTATAACTGGTAATGAGAAACTTGGCATTGATCAAGTGGAATAAGCTGTGGAAGTTGAAAAGCCAAATTCTCCCAAACTGCTTATGTAAAAAGTATAGAACTCAGTTGGGAGAATTTGGAAACACGTCATTTGTTGTGTTTGGGGTTGAAAGGGTTAAATAAAAGCTATTGCTGAAATAACAAAATCAGCCTTTATGCAAAGAACTGAAGCTATCTGCCCAGTAATTAATCTGAAAAAAATGTCAATAAATATTCAACTTGGAAAACTCTACAAAATTTCAACTTAATCCCTAATAACAAAAGACCTCTCTTCATTTCTTCCACAAGCAATGAATGAAATAAAACTAACCGAAATGGTTGACTCAATTTGTTTTGAAGTTGTTAATTCAATTTCAGCATTGTTAAACATAACTTATTTATGAACAGATCTTCCATAAATGGAAAGCACAAAATCAATTTTATTGGATGTATCTTACCAAGTGTCAATGAAAACATCCTTGTAGTCAAATAATGTTGGGGGATGGAAGGGAAGGGGGGGGGCATGCTTCTGAACAAGTGCCATGGGGCTGTTTTGTTGATTGTAAATCAGAATTCACTTGACACTAAGCACAGAATACAAGAGAAAAAAAATAAATTGTTAAACCATGCTTTAGTGCCCAGAAAATATCCTTTTATGTGACTTTTGTGTTTTTATTTTTAAATTTTCCATTATTACAGTATTATCTTGGTGATAACCATATATTAGCCCGGGATACGATACAATAGCAAAGGTCCTATTTTTTACTAAGAGTTTTCCTTGCCATCTCCAAAGCCCCTTCTCTCTTCTCATTTCCACCAATAAACCCACTTGCATGCACAAATATACACCCAGGAATACCACTAAGTTCTGTCAGATCAGAATCACGAATTCCACGCCACTCTTCCAGTAAACTCAACCTGATTAGTGGAAAAAAAAAAATTTTAAAACATTTTACAGTGAGGACACTCGAACCATGAACACCTAGACTTTTTTGGTGCATTTATTTTATTATTATCCAATGAGAGCTCAGACTTCATTTAGACAAAAGGTTGGCGTTTTTTAGGCGCTGTCCAATCACAGTGGTGGCGGTAAAATATAATGTTAGTCTTTTTCATGGCGGCATCTCAACTATGTCTATAATTTTTCACACGTAAAATTATAGTCGAGACGCCACCATGAAAAAAAACTAACATATTTTACTGCCATCACAGTGATTGGATAATTAACAATTATACCTTGAGCCCGAATGGGATACAAGCCAATAGCCCATGAGGCCAAATGGACTATTTGGCTACTAGCCCATGAGGGCGAGAGGGATAATTGTTTTAGTAAAATCAAAAAGAATGGACGTGTTTATTAAATTATTGATAAAATCGTCTGAAACCATTGTAAAACGAGCCTCGTAACAGTTTTTATCCGCCATCTTTTCTTTACTAGTAGGCTATCACTAATAGCCTATGAGTTGCGTAGCCAATCAGAATGCAGCATTCATGATAGCCCACTAGTATGATTTTACTAATGCCTAACACCCAACAACAACCCTTTTGTCTAAATGAAGAGCTCTCCCTGGATAATGATGAAATAAATGCACTAAAAAAGTCTCTAGAGGTGTTCATGGTTCGAGTGTCCTCACTGTAACATTATGCTGGAGTTTACTAGTAGTATGAATGATTTTATGATTATTGTGTCACTTCCAATCTGGCACTCTTAAAACAATCCAATGACAGCAAACATAAGGTCAGTATCATCATGATGACTGTGAAGAATTAAATAATTACAAGTAACACAAGTCAAGAGATATGAAAATTTTTTGAAAAAACATTTTCGTCCAGCAGTTCCCTCAAATCTAAAGATTTGATGTACACTATTTTGTTCATAGTGTTCTGCTAGAAATATGTTCTAATTTCTATCATGCACCAATGAAGATAAAAGTACAGTATTACAAAATAAAGATACACTGTAATAGAAACTATAGACTGCTCACCTGTTATCAAATGATTTTGGGTTTACTGGAACACACTTGAAATGAATTTAATAAGTTTCAAGTTAGCACAAGGTTTAACAACAGAATCTTTATTGTCTTATGTAAAGTATGGCATTTAAAGTTTCCATTATAATGAATGATATAATTTAAAAAATAGAATTGATATTTATTTCTTATCTTATAGAAATAAAAATGTGCATTATTAAAAATTTTTCAAGTTTTAAAGTATGCGGTTGTTTGTTTTAAACCTAACAAAGAGTAACTTACTAAAAGTGCAAATAGTTTTTGCACTGTAGTGACTGATCTGTTGCCTAACCCACAAATATATAAATGACTCATCTTTTTTCAAAACTTGATAAAGTTTACTCAGTAGTTTACCTGTACTCTGTATTTTCCATTGTGATCTGAATAAATAACAAACTTTATAGGAGGGTCAACAGACAGCTCTGGCTCAAGATTAAACAAGTGCTCTTTCCAAGGACATCCACCTTCTTTCAGTTCTATAATTTCACCACTTTCATCAACCTACAGTAAATCACATAGACTAATTGCAATGATGGCCTAAAACAAACTGAAATCACATACAACCAAGTCCGATGTTTGCTTATTAAAAGTATTTTAGGTTAGCTGAGCATAGTGAAAACCTGGGAATTGACTGTGAGGTTTTAAATTGAGCCTTGGGGATGTGTAAAGGTTCATGATCAGGACAATGTGTGAAGTTAATCAAGTAGATAGGATATCAAGTGCAAAGCTTCTGGGCTTGATTGGAATAGATGTTGATCTGGAGGTATTTCTCAGAGCAGCTGGTATGTACATTTGGTTTGCTGTAGGTGATAGATAATGCTGTCAAACATGTTCTTAAATTAAACTTGATCTTTTACCTGTAAAAGACTGCAGTTCAGGCAGTCGAAAGCTCGTAGTTTTTTATCATTTCAGCTAGAGATCGTTTTAAAATTTTTAAAATTCTTAAAACTATGTTTCATCCTGGCTGCGACCCTTAATATTTTTACGTGAACTTGATCTAGGTGATGACCAAGAATGACATACTGCTACTACTTAATGCCTCTGAATTCCCTGGGGAACAAAGGGTTGCAATTAGATACATAGATACAGTTAATAGAGGAGGGTATGAGAAGTCCAAAGGTATCAAAAATAATGTTGCTTTTGGGATAACAGCAAAATAATGCTGACCCAGCACCATGCTGGGAAGAAGGCCTGTTTTTTTATTGTTGTAATTTACTTGTCACTAATTTTTACAGCTATTTAGACAAGTCACACTGTTCTGCTTACAACATGTAGACCAAAAGATTCCTTTCATTAGTTTTCAATGCAGATCGAGGTACACAGTAGGTTCCCTAGCTACATAGGGTGTAAGTGCACCTGAGCTTATTTCTTTGCAGCCTATTGGTTTATGGGAGTTTTCTCTTATTTCCAGTTATCTTGAGCACCACTAGGGAGAATACTTTATTTATAGTAATAGGTGTCACCCTTAAGCTTCTTAAATAAAGGCTATAAAAGAAATTCATATATGTTTCAGTGTTTAATGATTCAAGTGTATGATTTACATACGGGTCACAAATTCATCAAAGGATTGCTTGTAGCAGAAACTGAAACTCTTAAGAATACCAACCTCTTAACAATGGAAAGCTGAGTCAATTTTGGCAATAAGAAGGCCACACAGTCTTAGCAGAACAGGGGTGAGAAACACACTTTCTTACCAATTGCACTAATCACCTCTTCCTTTTAGGATAAGGACATTAAACTGTAGGTCCAGTCTCTCTATTGGGCAAACTTAAGAAAATCCACACACTTGTCAGAAAGGGCAGGAGTGATCCCAGTGTTGTGGTCTGTCTCTTTCACTGAGGGAATTTCTTTTATATTCTAATATAAATATGTGAGCTGTTGTAGCAGACTTTCCAAGATCAGCTACTGTTTGAGCTCTATGTACTTGCTCGTAAAGCACTTACAGATTTAGCAATAATATTTAAATAAGCACTATATATAATAATATGTTATTATATTATATTATACTGTATATTCAATTTTATGTCAACTTTTCCACATGGCCCCAGGTTTGACAGTGCATGCAAGCTCTCAATTGTCTAAAGTCCAAGTGTTTGTATTAATTTTCTTATTTCAAGATTTGTTTTAGCTTAATTTTTGTTGCATGCCATTGTTATACAATGGCAAGCAACTATCATATAGCTCAAAATTGGATGTCTGGTAGGCCGTGCGATGTCCAACCAGTCATGTGGCATAAGTTGTGCAAGAGTACTAATATGGCAACAACTACCAAATATAGACTTGACTTTCTTTTTCATGGAACTCGAACAAAATGGAGAAAACGAGTGAGAGTGGATTAATGTACATTGCGGATAAACCCAAAAAGAAAATATTTAGTCTACGAGGCTTCAACTGTGCTATGTTTTTACGGATTGAAAGAAAGATTTTAACTTCAACTGACAGTCAAATGATTCGAGAGAAATAAGATAACACCAGGAACTTTGTGTAGCGGAATTAGGTAGTGTTTATATAATTAAAATCATCAAAAAACCATTCTTTGATATTTTCTTGCTTTAGTCAATAAAAATCTTGTTTCAAAAAAGAGATTATCTTTACAAATTTGCAAACAATAAAGTATAAGTTATTTGTAAGTACGAATTTATAAATACATGTTTCGTTTCAATTCACCGAAAACAAAATCAAAGATCCGAGACTGGTGTTGTTTACTGTCTGAAAACACGACCCCTGCTTGCTTCGTCTGGTATAAAATGATTGAATAGTGCTTTAAAAATATTTTATTTAATTGCTTCAAGGTTTAAGAGCATTGACTTGTTTTACTTTCTAAATTGTATCATTTTACGTCTAAAAGAAACTATGTTAACGAATGTTTAATTTTAAGCATTTGGAATAAAAATTATACACACATTCAGCCCAATTAAGACATCGAGCTTGTCTCGCGATTTTGCCTTTTTTGGTTGCAGTACGCGATAAAATATGTGGTTGCTGCACAATTATTCTTAAAGCCAAAACAATTAAGAGTCCACTATTCGAT
>JAOEHV020252533.1:0-26124 GCA_025447995.2 Isaurus tuberculatus | reverse complement strand
GATACCGACTGAACGCTTTTACCAATTGACCTATGAACCCCCGTGACCTCTGCGATACCGACTGAACGCTTTTACCAATTGACCTATGAACCCCCGTGACCTCTGCGATACCGACTGAACGCTTTTACCAATTGACCTATGAACCCCCGTGACCTCTGCGATACCGACTGAACGCTTTTACCAATTGACCTATGAACCCCCGTGACCTCTGCTTTAACGACTGAACGCTTTTACCAATTGACCTTTGAAGACAAAGCTATTAAGAGCAAGTCAATTTTAATGAGTCCATCAATGCAACACTCGGCATAATGGAAGCGTTTCAAATAATTAAACATCAGGCATTCCGATATTTATTCTTGTTTCCATGTGAAACTGAATCACTCTCCATCTGACAATGTTCTACAGCCGCATCTTCATCTACCGTCTGAAAATCCCTAAGGGACGTCACACTGGTGGTCGGCGGGCAAAGATTAAATTATAGCAGATTTTAAGGATTTAAAGTAAGTTTATTTAAGGGTGTTGATATAAGGGAGTTACAATCCTTGATTTATTTAGGCCAGAAACTATATTTATAAGAGTCACAGTTTAAGTGCAGGGGAAGACACTTGAGTTGATGAGACGTCATTGTTTTCATGATGGGTTTATGTTGGACGTGTGCTAGAATATTAATCGTTGCCTTGACGTGTAGTGTCTTGTGTGAAAGGATAAGCCGTGTGCCGGAGGGTCAGTCATTGCAGGTAGTTCCCTTCCGTGTGTGGATCTAACCACAGGACCCGCTTGTTCAAAGGCCGATTAGCACTAACCCAGGGTTAAGTTTTTAATCCATGCTCGCGTTTCTTACGATTCATAAACTGACTTGGCTTTGAAATTCATGGTTAATATGTTTGTATTGTTGGAAATTCTGAGCAGTGTTTGTAAGCAAAGCAAACCTTTCGTTAAGCAGAAATAACCGTTTGAATTTTTCCTTAACCCAGTGTTAAACTTAACCAGCTTTTGAACAACCCAGCCCAGAAGTGTAGGCTTGTTTCTTTACTTTCTCTGGACATGTGAGCAAATTTCTCTTAATAAATCTCAAAGTTTTGTTCGCTTTAGTTCTATCATTTAGAATCCTCAAGCGTCTTTATGTTTTTCTTTAGCAAAAACAACCGAGCTTGGCCTTTCTTGTAGTGTAAGAGAAAATTTTTACATTTTGATGTTTCGTACTCTTTGTACAGGGTTGATGGAAAATGCAAAGCTCGGTAGTTTGGGCTGTCTGGAAGCGCTTATAAGAATTATAAATAAAGATAAAACAATTTCAAATCGAGAAGGTTCAATTTCACTGAGAAATTAAACATGGGAAAGACAGTGCCCTGCTGCCGGACGTTTAGTAAGTCAAAACTGAAAACTGCTGTTTGAAGTTACGGCGTAAGCTCGGTACTAAAACTTTCTAATGAGTGGTTACTTACCTCGTTGCGGAGTTTTGATTTTCAGCTCTGAATGTCAGGTTTTCAATACCTTTATGTTTTAGCTGAAAGACGATTTCACTCCCGTCCTAAAAAGTGAAACAAGTCAAACACGCACAGTTAAAAAAGTTTATCACCATGCACACAGTACAGTTAAAAAAGTTTATCACCATGCACACAGTACCACATTAAAAGATTCCAAAAGTTCTACACACAAGTAAATTCAAAATAATTTTAAGAATAAACACAACAGACCTAAAAAGGATAAACATGCTCGACAGTTATCTTCGGTGGCAATGGAAAATTACAAAAAGTTTTACACAATGGATAGACATGTTCGGCAATTCTGCCGTCTTCGGTTGCAATGGTAAATTACAAAAGGTTTTACACAACTATATATACAGTAGGTCAGTACTGACTTGATCCAAAGTCAAAATCTCGAAAGACTTGCTAGATAATGAAAAGGCGAAAATCCAAATAACTTTCGAAATGCTTTCAACTTTGTAAAGTTAATTTAAAACTTTTACTTGAATAACTTGTCACCTTTACTGCATTCATTAACTACTATCGGTGTAACGGTATTTGCTCATTTTGATTCAAATTTAAATGAGAAAAGAAAAATTTCATCTGGTCAAGTCTGTGATTGCCATTTGCCTCATCTCATTTTTGTGACCTAATTGAAAGTCTGGATCAAGCCAATACTGACCTTCTACGCAATGTCAAATCATTCTCTAAACAAGCAACTTTGTCATGTTAATTTGATATATTTTATTTAGTTACTTTAACACGTTTACAGTATTCATTGTTCTTGTGTATTCATAGCTGTATGAAAATTTTCTTTTTTCCCCTAAAATTGATAAAGTTCACTCGCCTTTCGCGGTTCATCTACTTCGTAACTTAGCACTGGAATTGTTTCAAGTGCAACGACGTCCTAGATACAAAAGGAGATGTAATTATGAGGTTTGGTAATAAAACAAAAATTTAACAATAACAATATAAAAGTTATACTAAATATACTTAAACAAATTAGGAAGCCTTTAACACTCTTTTTTTGTTTCTGAGGTTAATAAAAAAACTATTATTTTTACTAAGTTACTGAGCGAGAAACAGCTCTAACGAAGTGTTAAGATTCGTTTCTAAAGCTTATCAAAATTAAAGCAAATGTCAATTTTAATTTTTCGTAGTTACTTAATATTGGAATATATGCTCCAGGATAAGGTTTCCTGACGTGAGCTGCGGTAATTCGCAATGATATTATCCTTTAATAATGCCTGAATACATCAGGGCCTAATTTAGGGGGCCGCACATTTTGTAAAATCTTAGTTTGAAAATTGTTCTTATGTAGGTCCGAGCAAAAACTGAGGTTAACCATGAATGCGCCACTGATATGAAAGTACAAGACTCAACGAAAGGATCAGATAGCACATGCTAGTACCAAACACGTATAAGCAGCCATTGATAGAGATCTAGCATCACCTTTATACGTGAAACGTGAATGGCAAGAGTGACCACGTGGCTACGATTTTCCCGCCATTTTTCACGTTTGGAGGTTTTAAATGTTACGTACCCGGCAAAACCGAAACAGCTTGCATTAACGTAGAAACGGCAAAGCGCAACCGCCAAACGTGAAAAAGGGTCGAAAAGTCATTACGGGCAAATCTCTCTAATGTAAATCATATACGATTCTTCTCTATCATAAGTAGTGGTGAACTTGAATGTCTGCAGCAATTGACAATTGTTATTAGCATGGCATAGCTAATAAACAGGCTCGGGTTCCCAGAAAAAAGCACTACGCTTTAACTGATCTTTGGGAACAAATTAACTGGCTATTTTACTTTTTTACTTCACGTTTTTCATGATATCACTGAGGCTCTCTACTTACTGAGCTGGCTTTGTAGGCGTACAGAACGTTATCTTTCAACACAAACCACTGTTTCTTGAAATGTCTTCCTCCCTTTTTAAATTTTAGATAACCACTCATCTGACTTCCTCCTTCATCTCCGCCAACCTAATAAAGTACATTTTTACTTGTTTACTTACTGATTTGTTTTGATTCACGAGTTATGCGCATTCAATAAAGAGGGTCACAGGATTGCCTACACAAAAACCTTCACAGACAGAGGTAGAACAGCCAAATCTCACATCACATGTAAGTTCTCAAGCATTTTAACTCTCCTTCAATGCATTTATCAAATTTGAACATTTGTGTGACCTTCTTTTCCGCCAAAGCTTACTCAGCTTTTCATGAGTACCAGCTTCGGCTTGGAGATAACCTGCAATGGATTAGTGTTCCGTCCAGGGAAAGTCAATGACTCTCATCCACTTAACACTACGGAAATCAGAGATAAGCGCCGGCCCCATGGGCCACTAGGCTCGTAAAAGGATTTAGCTTTCACTACTCACCTCTAGTAGTACGGAAGGTCTAAGAGCTTTAGGAGTAGTAACTTTTCTTTTCCTTGTACTCCTAAACCTGGCAATCATCTCAATCCTGTTGGGTTTCTTCTCTTGTCTTTCCCTCTCTAGCGAGTCAGTTCGAATTATCATGGTCGGGCTGGGACTTTCCTCGTCGGGCAGGATTTTGGTGTCTTTGTGAAAATCTTGAATAGAAAAAAAAGAGGTCTAAATATTCGAGTATTTTTTTTCAGATTTGTAGTTTTCAAAATTGTTTGAACCCAGTAAAGATTCCTCTAAACAGATTTCAACGCCCTACAAACGAATCATTTTTTGATGCCAAGAAAACCAACAATAGCAAAGAGCGAGTTAGCCTCACTTAACAGGTGGCAATTGACCAATGAAACACTACTTGAGGCTTACAGCCAATCATAACACGGCTAAAACTATAGTAGTATTTGACTAACACGTTAATGTCAATTCACTCTGACGGTGACCACCACACACGTAGTACAAAATCAATCGCTATCACCAAAAATAGTCTCTCTCGAGACTGTATCACCGCTGATAGTAGCTTTTGCTCTATTACGTTTGCTGTAGTTATTACATTTAGCGGAAATACGGGGTCAAGTTGAATCTGAATAACCACACAACACAAAGGTCGCCTGGTTAGCCTATTTGGTAAGGGGCCAGTCTATTGAGCGGGAGGTTCGGGTTGATTCCCGGCCGGGCCAAATCTCGTGGTCTAAAAAAAATTGAGAAGATGGTGCATGCTGCCTTTGTTCTAACATCTGCAAATGGTAAGACCTTCGCGTCTTCTCGGATAAGGACGTTAAACCGTAGGTCCAGTCAGTCTCCCGAAACTCTACTGGAAGACTTAAAAGAACCCACACACTTGTCGAAAAGAGCATGGTAGTGAACTGGCCTCAAGCTTATTTTGGTTTCTTTTGTAATATTTTGTCAGATCAACTGACTTTAATATATAATCAACTAAAAATACTTTTCCAACAGAAGTTCTTCAATAGTTTTGTCAAAAACAATTCCCTGAGTGACAAACAAAGGTTTTATTAATGTAAGGCTGCTGTTACCTTTTAAAAGTGTTCCATAACACACATCACACACGCGGGACGGGTTGTAGTCCAAATACACGAGTGGTGCCTCGTTATCAGAACACGAGCCACAGACGACCTGTGAAGAAGCAATAGGCCATTTCCGAATTACGCTCCACTGCTCACAAACAAAAGCTTCAAGTCGAGGCTAGGTGCTCACTTTTCATACATTTACTGTATTTTTGAGCACTTGGCCTCGACTTGATGTTTTTGTTTGGGTCCAACGAAGCGTAATTCGGAAATGGCCTATATGGTTAACACTAAGAACGCATAGTTCGTAATGAGATAAGGAAGATGGGTATTGAGTGGGTTGAGATAAGTCTTGGCAGTGCTTTATTATCAATTAGAAAACTAGTTTTTACGTCTTAGTATCATTCTACAAATTTACAAACGACGTTTAAACAACAAAATTGTAATAAAAATTTACAGGAAAACAGATAAAGCTTGGCTTTTGGTTTCATAATTGAACATGTCAAACAAATATGAACGAGAAAAATCTAACAGAATGCTCGGGATCTAGGTTGAAATTTATGAACGAATAGCTTTCAGTATTCCGGACTAGAAAATCAAAGTTTTTTCTGCTTTTCCTTGGCATCATCATCAGCTCCATCGTCACTGTATTTTTGATCTCACCGTCATTAGCAGAACAATCATCATAGCAAAATATTACTATTGTCATCATTACTATCAATACCACCACCATAAACACAAGCTTTACTATTTAATGTCACAACGCCAGTCTTCATCAAAGTAATCAAACTCAGCATACTTGTCATTATCACCATTAACACTACCATTATCTTTATCATCATCATCACATCATCATCCTTATCATCATCATCACCATTTTCATAATCATCATCACCACCATCATCATCATCATCATAGTTTAAATAAGTAATATAACGTTTTTAAAACAAGTTTTCAAAATGAGGAAAACAGTCAAAATTAAGAAACATGTATAAAATCCCTAACCTTTCCACACGCCCTGCAGTGATGACGTCTGTTTGTTACAGTGAAATGAACTGTACATAACATACACATGGTCACTCGTGCATCCGGGATCCACACAGGTGCCCGCTGACCCAAATGAAGATTGTCTTCAGGCTACAATCAATAACAACAACAAACTCATTTTGCTGTCACTTTTTACAAGAGTTAACTTGCTCGTTGTGATTAGATTTAACAGGTTCATCAGCAAAATACCATGGTATTATTCGTAAAAAGCCACAATGTCTTTTCATAGCGAGATAATTAAGACATTTGGGTTTTACTTAGAATAGGGGACAAAGAAGTTCGAACAGATAAAAATAAAGAAATGCATTTAAACCATATAATATTAAAATTAGGTAAAACTGATAAAACTTTTAAAACCAAAAATTTTCAAACTAGTGTGTTCATCTTCAGGGTCAAGAACTAAAGAAGGCTAGTTTTGCATTTTGTATTTAAACCAATCGCGAGGTTCTCTAAACATAGTAATAGTGAGGTGAGAAAAATGAGAAGGATCAATTACTGTACGCACACAAAAACAAGGAACATAAAAACGTTGAAAGTTTAAAAGGCGAGAATAAAAGCCAAGGTGGATGGACCATGTGATGTGGGATCCACAAGATAGATTGATACGGGAAGCCTGCTTCGGGACAAATCATGATAGAAAAAGAAGACATGAAGGTAAAAAAACACTTAGATAAGGACCATGAGCGAGGGGCTGAGTAACAACAAAGAATTCCTACTCCATGAAGTAGTCCAACTGGAAGCGCTTCATTTTGGCTCTATGTGCTGAAAATGCACAAGAGGCCACGTAAATAAAGTAAATGGATAAGCAAAATATCTAGTTAAACGTCACAAAACAAGAACAAACCAGTGCATCTACGTGTCCCGCCGTCTTATTTATAAATGTTATCTTCTTCTTTGTTTGGTCTTCAATTGCTTTATTCAAGACCTGTTAACAAGAATGTGCGTTCTATGTTAATTAAAGTTAAAGTGTTAAAAGCCTTTTTATGCTTTACAGTTTTGCAACGATTCAGATTACCCTGGCTAGCTTGCTAATACATCAAACAGAGTATACTGTATGTAGTTTTGTAGCTTGTAAATATGTATTAACCATTTCAGCCCTAGGTAATTTATTATCTACCATCTCCTTACACAACGCAAACAAACTAATGTAATTGGTAATGAGCAATAAGGAATTAATCAAGTGGAATACGCCAAGTTATCCCAAACTGCTTATATTGAAATTATGGAGCTCAGTTGAGAGAATTTACCAACGCGTCATTTGGTGTGTTTGGGGCTTAAAGGGTTAACTGTATATACATTTAAAAACGTAACTGAACTGATTCCTGCGTCCCGTCCACGGGGGATGTGGGAGGAAACCCTGATCCACTTACCACTAAGTCTTATTAATTAAAGTTAAATCAAATTTTTTTTTTATTTTGTCATACTTTATTTAACGTATTATGTACATGGAGCGGTTGTGAAATCTCCCGAGCCAGTAAATCATATTTTAAGGGGTCAGCGCCACAGATGACTACTAGGCCAATCTAAACCTAAAAACTTGAGCTACAAATATGCACCGTGTCCGGGTCGCCAGACTCTTAATAGATTAAACACAATTTTGGTAGTTTGACAGATTTGGAATTACTGTCAAAGACTTTAGAGATGATTGGACTGACGAAAAATCATGGAAATGAAACGCACACTAAACCAATCACCAGGTTCTCTTACCTCGATCCAGTCGTCTCTTTCCTCTGGAGTGCTGAAACGCATAATTAAATACCATTCAGTCTCGTAAGACTTCGAAAGTTTAGTCAAAAATGCAACAACATGTAAGTTGATTTCAAAAAGCTAAGAACTCATTGTTTTATATCAATGTACAAGAATACTAAAGGTGTTAACTATGAGATAAGAAGTCCTCTACAAAGCACAGACACCTCACACAATGTAATAGGGTATAAAAAAACTATTTAAAACTTCAAACTCATTCATGCGATAAGTTAAAATGTTATAACAGATGGAGGATAAATAAGATACATTGACTTAACAGGACTCCGTGTGAGACTCTTTTCACTGAGATTTGTCCATCATTTTTCAAACGTTCTATTATAATACACATGGAATAAACTTCAAAACACGTGATTCAAACAACTCTCTAAGTGTTTTTGTTATCACCGTAAATAGAGTATCTTCGTAACAATAATCAGGGTTTTCAATAAGAATCAGAGTTGGTGGCAAAACCGGAAAAGTAGGCGGCTAAAGATCAACTCGAAAAAAAGTGCAAGGTTACCAGGATCACTGTTCGGATCATCACGAACGATCACACAGAACAACGCTAGAATAATTCAAGAAAGATGCAAGTTTTTTGATGTTTTTCATGATTAAATCTTGGCAAATCGTAAAGCTGTGTTTGCTGTGAATGTTTGTCGATTTATTTTTATTATATGGATATTTTTTCCGTCAAAGTTGGCGGCAGCTTTAAGTGAAATAGCCGGCAAGTTTCGCCGGCCGCCAGCTCTTACTGAAAACCCTGAATAATATAATAACTTATTCATATAACGCCATTTCTCATAATAATCCAATGGCGCTTTACAATATCTACAGTTAAAATACATATCATATAAGTATATAAAATCTGATTCTAAAAACATACATGTAAGATGTGATTTAGGGAGTGAAATCTTTTATAAAAGTAGAAATGTAAATAGTTAACTAAAAACACACTAAAAACTCAAAGTTCTTTGACCTAGAAGCTGAGGTTTCGCCCGCAGCGTTAGTCCTTTCTAAGATTCTATGACCAAGGGCTAAATTTCTACACTAAATACGGCGAAAAACAAACATTTCGACCAAAAGTTGTTTGAATCACACGTTCTACCTACTCCCAGAGGTCTACCAATAGCTTTTTAATAATTATGCAGTTAGCATGTTGAACAGCAACTGGGCTACGCAAGCACGCAAAAATTTATGTTATTGAATGCACGAGTTGGCAGAGCGTTCTTACCGAGAATTTATGTTAATCTTTAACATTACCTTGCTAACAGAATGAATGATCGGGTTGTACTGGTGATAATGAATTCATTCACAAAATCTGACGAGTCGGGTAAATTCACCTAAGGGAAAATAAACACCGTCTTTCAGTATAAAAGCTAATAACGGTGTATGAAACTGAAACTGTTTCAGTAATATGAACGAAAATCAAACGGATAATCCATCCAGGGCGGAACGCTCTAGAGTAATCAAATTCTTTTAGTGTTCGAACGTGATGACAGTTCACAAGATGTAAATTTGACCCTTTGAGACCCGATCACGACAGACAACGAAAACATAACTTTTTAATAGCAACCAATGAACCATAAAGATAAGAAAAGTTTCTGTTTTCAGTAGATATCCACTGGACTGCTACGAATGCTAGTTTGTCAAGTAGATAACTACGTTGTAAAACCATGGTTCCCAAAAGGTCTCTGTTCAAATGGTAAAATTTATAACACTGGTTGCGGCAGATGTAAAAAATTAATAAACTTGGAATTAAAAACAAAAAAAACACATTGTGTCACATGAGTTAACTAAATTTCTTTACTTTTTGTCTTTCGTTATCAATGATTAATAATAACTTTATTTACGTGTCGATTGATTAAGCTATTTGACAAAGTAATTGGGAAAAAGACTAAGTTCTTGGTTGATTTTGATGAGGTTCCAAGAGGAAAAACCTACGGAGTTAGGCCGTGATTTGCCAAAACTCAGCCAACATGAGAGGAGCCAAGGGCTCGAACCTGGGTCACAGAGGTGGAAGCTTGAGTTCTAACCAGTCCACCATCTTGACTTCCGTAACTAAAACTACTTTGTTTATTTACAATTATTTCGTCTAATTTATATTTTCTAAGCCGTTCTCACCCAGTGGCTAGTGTAGCTCTTAAGTTGTACTGACGATACCATAAACGGTTTTTACGAGTCACGAGCATTTAGAATTAAAATGTATTATTATTATTAGTATCACGCAATTCTAACGTTAATCCACCGACCTTCATCCCCAGTAAGGGTAACTCTGTGTTTAACTTGTATTGGGAACTCCCAACAGGTGTGCAGTACAACAACACGTCCGTTAACTGCAAGTAAAAACTCCGTGAGGAAAAATTTCTGAGTAACATTTCTTGTTGCCAGTCTAAATTGACATACAACAACAACAATAAAAATAACAACATTAACAAAAAAAATCCATCAAAACATCACTATGACGTTCATCCGACGTGATGCAGAGTACTTGGGTTTCATTATGATTATGGTTTAGAGGTATTTTCAAACAAAAAAAAATTTGTGAAAGAAAAGATATAAAATAAAACAGTCTAAAAAAGTTTTAAAAATTACAAAATATGAAACGATGGAAGCGGATCTGTCGAACAAACCCAACTATTTTCGACTTTAATGGACAATGGAAGTGGTTAGCCTAGTTGTTGTTTTCTTCCTGCTCATTGTCATCAACATAATCATCATCATTTTCGTCATCGTCAACATAATCATCTTTATCTTCAATATTTTTTAAAACCTTCAACTTTTTCACCATCTCCTTTCTCTCTCTTCATCTTTATGCCCAAGGTTCTCATCAGACTTTTTTCTTCATTATCATCATCTTCTTCTTCACATTATCATTACAACGATAATAAAGGTTTGCAAATGTTAATTACGAATAATTCGAAAACGTCTTACCAAGAAGAAATGTCTCTCTTGCATATCTTTACGACACAACTTCATCAGTGATCCTTCTGTAATGTAGTACTGAAAAACACAAATATACAGTTTGGCCTTATAGTTCACTTCTTAAGCATGGTACATCTAACAGGCATGTTACAAGAAAAATTAGGCAAAGTTATACGAGTTCCTTTATCATTCAAGATCATTAAGCTTTTTGGTAGAAACGAACGAAGTGAATATAAACTTACCCTCCCCGGTTTTACGATCTCGTGATGGCCAACAAGACTGTTCTGGATCCTCAAGAGCTTGTCGGAACTGTCCTGCAAATAACAAAGACGTTCTTTCATTATGACTTGACTTAGTTGATTAAACAACATAACATAACCATTCTTTTTGTCTTTCTTAAAGAATTCAATTAACTGATTATTGAAACAGCAGTTATAGAACGCTGCAAATTAATAATCTAATTAGCTTACAGGTCTTAAAAGTTATAATGATTGATGTTATTTATTGTAATTGTTGAACCAGTTGATGAAACGTTCTAAAGTGGTCAGATTAATGATGCTAATCGATCAGTACATGTTCGTGTCCAGAAGCGACTGCAACACAAATTTTCCGCTTTACTCTTTAATTATGAATTTTCAATTCTGTAACGGAGTACAAACTATATAAACTGATTTATCTGGTTTATTGAGTGTCTTGTTATCATTCATGTTTTAACCAACTTACCACTTTCTTCATGCTTTCATTGATATGCGTTGCTACTTCAGACACAATATCCAATGCCACTAGAATTAAAAACAAAAAGAAACACGTTATTTCGCTGGCGACAAAGACTTGGGCTTTTTAAAAGCAGAATAACTTTAGTCCAGCTTAAAAAAATAATTTCTTCATAAAATACTCTATGTTTTTTAACAGAACATGTTTAACACAATGTATACAAGCCAAATCAACTTATAGATGGTAAAACAAGTATAGATTAAACGCTTGGTCCTGGGTTAATGAAATCAGCGTTTGAACAAATGGGCGCCGAGCGTTGAAATCAAACTAAAATTACATGGAAAAGAAATAAGGAAAAACCTTTACGTCATTTAAGACTACAAGCTCACTTTTTGTATCCGTGTATTCTTCTGAATCTTGAGGCAAATGTTTCAAGTAATCTTTCAAAACAAAACAAACAAATAAGGGTAAACAGTAAATCTGACAGTGAAATGTCACCAAATCCTAAGAACATCCCCTTTAAGTTCTTTAATTTCTACCAGTCCTATACCTCATATACTATTCCACTCATTCGTATAGTACCTGATTCGTTGTTCGTATTCAAAGTAACAGTTATAGCCCCCTTCCATCCCTTCTTATGTCTTTTTGCAGCGCCTCCATCAAAGATATGGAATTTCTTCGTCACGATTCCTCCATCCGTCTGTTACTTTAATTCTCCAGCCTCCCAGCCTCGCACTTTATTTATAAGCAATCTTTATCACCTCTGACTTCCTCTCTAGGCCTTAAAAGACACCTTTTACTTTCTTTTAAAGACTTTCTCTTTATACTTCTTCCTCTCTCTCATGTCTTGTTACAAAAATTTCCTTTCTTTACTATTTCTTAAGCACGTGAAAATAATGATAAAATTATCTTTAGCCACATTTACTCACCTATCAGTAATAGTCGATAACTTGGTATTCTTTGGACAGGCTTTAACATGAATGATTGTATCTGCATTCCTTGACACTGCTCACTTGCCTGGATGTAACGCAATCACAAAGTCGCATATAAAGGGTATCATGCACGTGATTCTGACTAAATAGAATACATTCACCAGTCTAATACTAAAAAAATGACTTAAATCGAACAAAGTTCTTTAACTTCTTTTCGTTCCTAGCCTACTGCGCCTTTCTATCTTCCCTTGAACTACTTAAACCTCATGTTGTCTTTTTTACGGGGCGGCTCCGCCTTAAAAAAAAATTGTTCCGTTTTGCAAATAGTTCGAAACACATGGCATATGCTAACGAAGCAATAAGAAGCTAATATTTATTAAATCACGTGTTTTACCTACTTGCAGACGTACTTCAATATTTTTTTAAAAAAATTTATTCAACACTCTAAGTCTAAAGATTGGAAACAAACTTCTTTTACGAAATTATTTAATTAGACATTTACGTTACACAAAATATGTCTTCATCGTCAAAATGAACGAGTAATCAATCTTTTTCAATCGACGCACGAGTTTCGCCCCTAAAGAAGAAAGAAAAATAAAACACAAAGTACAGCACTCACGTGAAACACGTTCACGAGTTGAGCAAACTGCGGATTTTCTTTCATAATTTCCATGAATGTGTTCATCGCTTTATCATAACCGTTAATATATGTTGTATAAATCTGAAATGTAGAATGAGCAACGTTAACCTTTAAAGCAAGCGAAAACAATCTTGTGAATAGTCTTTTGTTTGAACGTTTTTGGAAAACTCTTACATAAATTTTACAGATACAAGTTTTTCTATCTGAATCGTACATGTATCTTCTTACTTTGACAAATTCTCGTTCTTGTCGGGGTAGGGATGTGACAAGGGAAATTGCTAATAATCGTACAGGTCGCTTAAAATCGTAAACACCAATCAGTCAAAGTCCCAATTACGTGGTACAATTAAATGCAATGAGGCGATGTTCAAGAATGATGATCAAACAGCATAAACTCCCTCAAAACTTTCTAGTAATATAATATAAATAGGCTGTTTGTAGATTTTAATACTACATGAAATAATGAGGAAACTGATCACTCATGTTCTGGTAAATAACGCAACCCCTGATGATTACCGGTCAGATGCTCACTGAGCTACAGGTAAATCACATGGAGAGTGGATCACTTAACTTGGTTTTAATAGACAGTTGAAATTCAGTGTGTACAATGACCAAGTTTAATTCAACTGTACAGACACCTGCTAAAAATGTAACTGAAACGAAAACACTTAACAGTTACCGTTCATCGACTGGATTTGAAACTAAATGCAATTAGACAATTATTGGTTTTATAAGTCAGGTAGTACATACGTACTAGTATCAAACTTGAAGCCACTAATATGGGCACTAGGCCACATTGGTAGCGTGCATTACCCCTAAACCTACCATGAATAAAAGTGAGCCCGATTGTTAGCAGCCATGGACAACTGTTTCGACAAAATGATTAGTTTTAATTCATTAAATCGCTACAAATTGCTGAAAAATTTAGGTGTAGCTACCGACTAAGGACAGTAACTGAATTTACCAGCGCTAGCAAAAGTAATACGCTGTCGACGCTAGTTTAAAAGCTCAAGGCAAAACTGACCAATAACAGGAGGACACTCATGGGTTCGACTGCCGATGGGGACTCAGAAGTTTTTCCCTATCAGAAGTGACTACAGTAATACGATTTTTCTTTGTTCCATGTAACACCTTATACAGGGTTTAATAAAAGAAAACTAACCTTCAGAAAATGACTGTATTTCCTGATAATGTCTCCGATTCTTTCATGTTCTTCCCTAAGAAAAAAAAGTTAAGAGATATCTTTAGTTCAGTTGATTACTAGTGCAGGAAACTTAGTTTAATGGACAATCTTCGTCCTTTGAGCTTGTCCTATTCCCGAAGAACTTAATGCAAAATCGGCAAGTTCAACCCCGATCATGAGCTACAAGTTTTTATTCAATTTTACAGTATTTTGGATGTTTTTACTTAACAAAAAAAAATAATGGCACACCAGATATACACGAACTTGCAAAACACAAAACTTCAAATTCCGTCGAGATCAATGAAATATTAAAACTATATCATTAAAAGATTCCATTTATGTTAATGCTGATACCAAGCATTCCTTTGTGTTAAATTTTATGAGGCCTTACCACGTCTTCATTCGTTCATCGAGCTCTTGAAGGAACTTGCAGTCGAGAAAGTAAATATTCCCAAGATCTTTGAAAATATCGTTCAGAGTCGACATGGCGACAACGTTCTCTTTCTGTATTTTACTGTAACACTCCTAACAAAATGGAAGGAATTGCTATGAGTCTGGAAAATATAATAGTTCTCGTCTTTTACCTGGGACGTAAAACGGTGTAAATCAATTTGCTTTCGCTAAGTTAACTGAAAATTTTATATCTTAACTCTAGTCAAACCTTTAAAGTGCATATGATAAGAAAAAATTGAAAAACAATTTCAAACAAATGATTGACTAACAAACAAGCTAGGGTTCTTACATGACATAATAAGAACAGCAAAAGCGTGATACTTGAGGGGGGGGGGGGGTGGCTGGAATGTACATAGTACCTGCAGCCACTAAATAGGATCTGAAACACGTTATTAGTGGGAATTTCCCCTTAAATCTGCAATAAAATCTAGTAAGCGGAGTGTTTAAAAGCCTTTGAATGCTGTTTCGGTCTTGATAGACCTCGTTAACGGAGCGTAGCAAACAAAATGGCTCGACTTCTTTCTGAGACAATTAAGAAAAGTATAACGAGACTCACTGCACACGCGAGCTCAGTAACTAGTATCGGATGTCAAGTCTTTATGGGTAGTGACAATTACCTTTCATGTGTAATAAATGGAATGGGATACACTCATAGCTTGCTTACCTCATAAACCAGCTGTAGTGCATGTACGAAGGTCTTCTCAGTACTCAAAATCTCATCAGCAATATACTGGGTTTTACTTTTCGAAGGACCCTAGAGATGCATGTAGGAAAATCAAAGAACGTGCTAACTATTTTATATTATTTTAAATCATATTTTTCAGACAAAAACAAAAGCTTCATTTAATAGCATTAAAGTTTTTGGTTTTCTGAAGAAGACTGCATAGCCGCTTATGTTGCTTAATCGTTTTCAAAAGTTTTTTGTTAAATCTAATGTAACTTAAAGAAACACACAATCCGTACTTTCATACCATAAAACTATTTTAACTGCAACAAATTCTTCATCATTATCACAAATATCAACATCATTTTTAGTATTAATCATTATTTTTATCATCATTGTTATCATTATCACTGTCAACTTCATAATGTTCATCATCATTTTATATTTTGCTGTGTTTTACACAAGCTGAAACTACAAATATGACCTGATTCTGCTTTCATCTAAACTGGTGGTCGGCTTTTGGAACAGCCACCCCAAACATTCTCTCCCGTAATAAACTTCCTCTTTTTCACTTAACTAGCATTTTCTATCAAAAACGTTGAGAAAAAAAATTAAAGCATTACCTTATACCCAAACTAAAAGAGCAGAGCTGGGCTCCATGTTTTCCACTTACTTGTTGCTCTTGCGATTTTTCACCGGACTCTTCTACATCAGATGATTCAGAATCCGAACTCTGTACATGAAGAACCAAGGACGTTCTAACTATATATCAAAATAAAAAGAGATCATCTCTCAGCGACAAACAGTAACGCTAAACAGGAAGAACGTATAACGTATATATATAACGTATAACGTTTTTCATTACTAATTTAACTGTCAAGAGTTTATCGTAGAGTTTTGTGATGCACAGAGATCAACGTAAAAACATTTTCTTAAGTTTTTAACACTTTTTCTTCCTAAAAGCAATACAATCAACCAAAGGACTGAATTCACTCAAAACTGATAAATATTGACATAAATTCACAAAATTACATTGAACATAAACTTTCAAAGCACTGGTAAAGGCGCAATTACCTGAATCAGAGTCGCTGATCTGGCTCAACCTCTTTTCCGAGGGGGGAGGGGGTCGAGGAGGAGGTGGCGCCCTTCTTTTAGGGTTTTTAGTATAAAAAATTGAAGATCGTGGCCTCTCTTGAATTGATGTTTTCTCCAAGTTTGAGACTTCATTATTTGAGCCTTGTGTAATGGATCTTACTGTCCTAGATGGTAACTGTTCCGCAATTTCTGTTTGAGAGGGAAGGTGCCCAGAGGAAACTTTTCGACTTGGGTTATACACGTACTCTTCAACAGAAATGACTTTGCTTCTCGGCCGTGGAGAAGGAGGAAAGCTCTGATCATATTTTCCGTCAGGAACTTTTTCTCCATTGTGAGCGGTAAGAGTTGAACTGGCCAGCCTTGGGGCAGCTACTGGAAAGACAGGACGCGCTCCTGGAGGCAGTTTTCGAGGTTTTGGTTCTGGACTAGCTTTACCTTCGTTTTCAGACTTTGGGGAAGATGACATCCTTGGAGCAGGAACTGGATGCGCAACTGTTTCTCTTTCTTGAATACCGCCAGGATCAACTTTGTTTTCAATTTCAGTACACAAACTTGACCTTGGTGGCTTAGGAGGGGCTTTGGTGCTCGTTGAAGCTATGGTAGGTTGAGGGACGGAATACACATTGTCATCTTCGTCTTCTATAGAAACTTCGCATTGTAAAGAACTAAGAGGTGCTGCTTCAGGAGTTTGATAGTACTCGCTCTCCATTTGGCTGTTAAGGGCAGGATGTGATGGTGGCACAGAATAAAGATTATCGTCATTTGGTAAATTTAGGTGTACGTTGGTCTCACTTAACTGAGAACCAAAAATCATTGAAACATCTTCACTTCCATTCATATCCATTTCAGCTTGGTTAGCCTGCTGCGATGAGGGTACTGAATAAAGCATATCCACGGATTCACATAGTTCAGGTTCAGATAACTTTCTCGGAGGTGAGGCTAGTGATGTCTGAGGAATTGAATACAGTTCATCATCAACATCTTGACCAGTGAAACCCGAGGGATATGAATTAACTTCACCTGCTCTCAAAGGCACAGAGTACTCTAACTGAAAACTACCAGAGTGTGGCTTAGGCATTGAATACTCTTCTGAATCTGTCTGCATAGAAGTTACATTGGCGTCTCTTGCTAGCGTTGGAACAGAGTAATCTGACTGGACATTAACTGAGGTTAGTCTGGGTACTGCATACTCTGCATCTGGTTCCGGTGTTGCCTCAGAAACTGTAGATACATTACAGTCAGCAGAAGAGTCCACTGTAGAACTAGCAACTGGTATATTACAATAAGAACATTCTGAGGGTTCAACATGACTTGCAAGTGTTGTGCTGGTAAGTGAGACATCATTACAGTAAATGGATTCTAAAGTTGCATTGGTTTGATCTTTCAAAGCCATTTCCAGATTTTTAACACTGCCATCTTCGTTTGTTTTTTGGTCTGGGTTAAGAACAATTTCCTCATAACCTGAGCTCCCTGTTCGTTGGTTTTTTGGTTTTCTACCAGATTCATCGGTTAACATAACTTCGTCATACGAATTACTGTTATCTCTCTGTTTCTTAGTTCGTTTGGATCTAATTGGTCGAACTGGTTCTTCACCTTTCCTAACTGCTTCCTGTTCAGTTTCTTCTATATAATTCTCCATAGAATCGTCTAGCATATCCAAATCACAAGTTTTGTTTTCTTCCTCTTGATTAAGCAGTTCAGGTTCCGTTTCTGGTTTCACTGAAACTTTCATAATTTTGTCTAACTCGTATCCAGCTGCCACAATATCCTTCTCAGGCGAATATATAACGTTTTCCTCAATTAAATTGTTCGAATCCCCTTCAGATCTCATCAAATCAAATTCCGTTGTTTTCTCCTCAGGAAGAGAGTCTCCATTATTTTCCAATAGTTTCACAAAGTCTTCAACTGGTTTCTCCTGTTCAGTTGATGTCATTGTTTTTTCTTTGGGCAAAGAATCTACAAGTTCAACAACATTCTTCTCTAAGTCTTCTTTCATTATTTTCTTTTCATTGCAAAAAGGTTCAATTTCTTCTTCAACAGAACTGTTGATGCATTTCTCAACATTTTCAGGAAAAGTTGGTGTTTTTTCTTCGTCGAAAGAAAACCCATTCGTCTCAAATATGTTTTTATCTTCTTCATTTTCAAGTGACTCATCTTTTGTTGCTGAATCTTTTTCGTTCAGACGATCCCCATTTTCTGCAACTAAATTTATACCTTCTCCAATTTCCACGGTGTCATTATTCAATAATTCTACTTCTTGTACTAAATCGCTACTTTCATCAACTGAAGCCTTTATAACTTCTTCGTCTTTTTCTTGTTCAACTTTTACTATTTTTCCTTCAGGCACGAAATCTTCATTTTCCTTTACTAAATTCCCAACATGTTCTTCTTTTGTCCCGTCTTCATTTTCTCTCAATTTATATACAGACTCCTTTCTCTCTTCTTGTGCAGATTTATCCTGTGCTTCTTGTATCTCTTCCCGAAGTATTAGCTTCTCATTTGCCGGTATTGAATGAGCCTCAAACTCAAGTCCTACTGGTTCTATCTCGTCCTCCTTTAAACTTACCCTCGATACTGTCTCATTTATATTTAACCCCTCTTCCTCGCGGATTGTATTCCAATCTTCATTAATCTGATCCCCTTCAAAATCACAAACAAAACCAACATCAGATGGTGGTTCGTCTTTACGTTCAAAATCGTTTAGGGCAATTTCTTTCTTTGACTTACAAGTGTCCTTGAACTGTTCTGAATCGTCTGTTTTAAGAAAGCCATTGCCGTTAGTAGTTTCACTGCAAGTTTGTTCAATTTCTGACTTGGTTTTGACATTCAGTTCCTCAGTCGAAACATTCACAAAGTCATTTTCTACAATTTTTTCTTTTTCGGTTTTCACTTCAGTTGACTTCAGAGTCACAGGCTCGCCTTCTTTACTATTTGGCTTCGTCATTGAATCTGCTTTCTCTGTACTTTCTAAACCATGTTTTTCATCTCTAAAGTAATCATCCTCAAACAGTTTAGGAGGCTCTTCGCTGTTTTTGTCGGGCCTTTCAAATGTTTGAATAATACTTTGGTCATCTCGCCCATCAATTTTGGCTTCGATATTCTCTGTTTCTTCAAAGCTATCTGTAACTGCTCCAGTTACAACAAAGCTATCTGTAACAAATCCGTTTGAAAAAGTTTCTAAATGGTGTGTTGCAACAACAACAGTTTCTTTATTGTCATCTAAGAAGCTCTCTTTCCTGATAGCATTTGTGTTCATATTCTTTTCTTCTAGTTTTTCGATGTTATTTTGATCTTTTTCATAGTCATGCTTATACTTAGTTTTTTCCTCATTATTAAAATTCTGTATCATAGTCAGTTCATTTTGTGAATCACAGATATTCACGTCAACCTTAACTTCAGCTTCTGGATCATTGCTTTCACAGGCATCAGCAACCACACAAACCACATCACATTCCGCTTCATCTGAAGGGAAAACAGAGCTAGTATTTTGTGGCTCATTTTCAATCATCTCAATACTTGGTTCAACCAATTCCTTTCCTTGTTTAACAGAAACATTTTCATCATCTATCGCAATTTTTACGTCTGTTTGCTCATCAAAATTAGTTTTATTGTCACAATTACTTATCACATCCATAGTTTGAGAAGTTTTTGAAGACAACACTCTATTTGTTTTACTGTTTGGTATATATTTTTGATTTTCGCTTTCAGTGAAATTATCACTCAAAACAGCTTTCTCACCATTTAAACACACTTTTTCCACACAAAGTGTTTGTCTATTTGGTTTGTTTTCTGACATTTCCCCATTTTTCAATGAATTAGAATCAATCCTGATAGCATTGTTATCTTTTTCAGTTTTTTCAATTAACACTTTCTTCTTTTCTATATCACTTTCTGAAGTTCTAGTTTCTAAGAACCTCAAATCCAAATCATCTTTTTTCTTTGATAATTTAGCAGAAGGAATTCTCAAAGGTCTTGGTGGAGGTATTTTACTTGCAACAGGGGCTGTTTTAGGTCTTAAAGGAGGTAATGTTTTGCATTGACCAGGTGAAGAAATAGGCCTTGGAGGAGGCGTTTTCTTTGGCAATGTTTTTGGTTTCGGCAGCACAGATGGCTTTGGAGGCAGTGATGGCTTTGGGTTGTCTACTCCTCGAGGAAGTGAACTGTGTTTTTTAGCATCAGAATTTCCATTTCGTTTATCACAATCACTTAAAGACCTTTCCTTTAATATTTCAGTCTTTTTGTTTAGGGAGCTTCTTCTTTGCTGAATTGAAGGTCTAACAGATGGAGCCGGTGGCTTTGGAGGTGGTGAGTGCTTTGCTGGTTCCTTTCGAGCAGCAATTGGACTATTCTCTGAAGAGTTTGCTGTTGCATTGCTAGCTGGAGCCTTTTTCTTTTTTCTTGGTGGTGGAACAGGCTGTCTAGGACTGTAACAGAATTGGTAAAAATTGTATAAGAACTCAATTCATTTAAGGAAATGAAAATCAAAACAAGCATAAGTTTAAAGTTATAAGGGTAAATAAGCTTTTTCAGACTAAATATTAAGCATTTGAGTTAGTGACCAGTTGTTCCAATATAATTCAAAATTTACTGGCCAAATAAATATTGTACTAGCTCAACTTTTTTTCATTTGTTTTATGTAGTTGCTTGTGGGAGAAATCAGTATTTTTGGCATGTTCTTTTTGCTTTCAATTATCTATGATTCTGATGAACAGCAGATCCTACAAACTTACTTTAAAAAAAAGTTGCTGGCCCCATCATGCCACCCAATGTCGAAAGTTACTGGTCGGTACTGGCCAAAAAGGGCAGCAAATGCCTTTGGGCCTTCGGGCCATCATTAATGTGACAGGGTTCGAAATTCATTTCTCACAACCAGGGCAAAATTTAGCCCCAGAGCACCCTCAAAAAGTAGCTCTCCGGGGCTATTTGGTACATTGCTGGGGCAATTTCAATTTATGGATATTTTTGCAAGTTTCGTCAATATTACTAGTTGGTACACCTACTTTGCCCATTACTGATTCAAACAGATTCAGTTCAAATTCACTTGTCACTTTCTTTCGCATCTGTTCCACATTATCGGACACAGAAAAGAATAGAAATAAACGTAAGTGTTTGCTAATTCTACGAAAATTCACCAATACTCTTGGTGTTCAAGCTGGGGTGATTTTTAGCGCCATATATCAGCATTTTTTCCGTTTCCTGGCGCTAATAGCGCCGTAGCGCCGGGGAATTTCGAACCCTGATGTGAAGCCCGGTTTCTCCTCATATATTCCCTTTAAATTGATTACAACAGCAGTAATATTTATTACATTATAAAAGTGAACCATTTGACGACATGCCTTTTTCAACTACCTAAAACCTGTGTGCACTTTAGCAAGTAAAATCATTTGATGTAATTTAGAGTTCTCTATGTGAGTTTGTACCCCGCTGTACCACTGAGATGTGTCGTCATGATGGTAGCAAATGTTACCCTTAAAAGTGTATCTGTATTTTAGCAGCCATGAACAGCTGTTTGCCCTTATTTGCAGGAACCACTTACAACAGAAGCTGAAAAACAGTAAAAATATAATTCCTTACTGTACATAGTACTGAGTGCAAGGACTAAACACTAATAAGTAAACACACATGTACTACCTAAAAGCATTGCATTTTTCCAGTTCTCTATTCCTTCTTCAACTAATTGTTCAAAAAGATCATGTGACTTTATTTCAGAGTGAATATTGTTTGTATTTAGGAACAGCTATTCAGCTACAAACGTGGTCTTAGTGCACATAGTAGTAACTGCAGGTAAGATACAATGCAAGTACACATGTGCCATCTATACTTGGTGATAAAACAAAAGAATTTATGTTCATGGGCATGAATATGTTTTGGTACTAACTCTACTAAATCAAGAAAGGTCAATAAAACAAAAAAGTTACTTACTGTGAAAATGGTGTTGCCTGGCCAACAGAAGGCCTCTCATTGGCTGCTAAAAATAAAATAAAATAAATTTGAAGTTGACAGATAATCTTGATAATAATAACAGATAATCACATAATCTTAATCTTTATTTATGCCTTATCAGAACCACACACTTTAGTCAAGCCTACACCATTTGGTCAAGCTTGCACAGTATAACCAAACCTTCAAATCAACACACGATGCTGAAAAGTTTAAGTTCTGTAGTACATAGTACTTCTACTGTAAATTGAAAATCAAAACAGTTATAAAGTTGAGAAATAAATTATATACAGTAAGTATACAAGTTACCTAATTACAAATGTAAAAGTAAATTAAATTTTATATCTTACAGTTAGTAGATAGCTATATAGCTTAATTATATACAGTAATAGCCAGGATTTGAGTATTAAGTAATTCCCAAGGAGAAAAAGACAAGAAGGCAAAGTTGTCTTTATTTTGAAAGACACTCTCTGAACAAGTCTGATACTTATTCCACAAGAATCAGTTTTTCACAGGGAAAGCCATCACACTTTCTGCCTTCCCGTTTTGTACCTTATCAGGTAAACTTATGGTGTACTGTAGTACTAGTTCTCATCAGCAGATTTCACACTAGTTGCTTTATAAACAATAAAGCCCAAGCTTGGTTATATTCTTTACAATCAAAAAACATCACATAAATTAAATTGCATATTTTGAAACTTTCAGGTTAATCAATTTCTTGACTGAAAAAATTAATTTGAAAATTTTGTATCATGCACTGGTTAAAACTTATCTGCTGTGTAGCAAACCCACATTTCCCACTGAAAAAAAAACTTCTCCCATGAAGCAGAATGTAGACAAGCTAGAAAATTTTTACAAAGAAACTACTGGAAAGAATATATCATATCTGAGCATTCAAGCTATCATATGCTTGGTTACGTATGTTAAATGCATTTATAATAATGCTTAAAATGAATTATGTTAATATCTAAATGATAACAAGGAAACTAAGAACATGAAAAAAATAACAAATTGTAAACATGTTTTCAATAAACCAAATGCCTTTTAAACTGATCAGTTGAATGATAATCTACTCTAATTAAAAACGAATTTTTCTAAAAGAGTAAACATTACAGCACTGGGCAAATCAGACAAATATCAAAGAAAGAGTAATAACCGCAATCTAAGACAAGGAAGAATAAAATGATGTCGTGGTTTGGGTCTTTTTCTCATTTGAATATTTCGTAATTATTGCTATATCTTGACAATGTTAACTGAAGTTTGAAAGCTTCCACTTTCTTACATCACCAGCTAAAAGTAATTTCATACGTATGCAGTGCTTTTTGAATTGATGGAAATCTAAAACGAGTTGTATCATTAAAAGCAAAAAAAAACAATGTTGTGTTAAAAAACCAATCGGATCTGTTGACGTTTCGGTGAAATTTTTCTTCCGGTTCTTAACCTGAGCAAATCAACGCGATATTACTTTTGAAACAGTACATCTAGCAGGCTAAATATGACAACCGAATTCAAATTAAAAGTTTCGCTATCAAAATTTAAAAAAAGGTTTTACAAATACAACATTCGAGCAAATAACTGCTGTTGGAAATTAGCCAACAGCTGTACAGCGGAAATGGTTCATTCGCCATATTTATTTCCACGGTCGATGTTATTTGCAATGTTCAGCACAAAGCCACGTCAATTTTATCAAAGAAAAGATAGGTATTCTAAAATCATTTGATTTTTTATGGTTAGAAAAGTGAGGTAAATTGATGAGCAAATTAAGCGGAGAATTTGAACCACCCCTCTTACAGAAGGGTTGTTCGGGGCAGAGCATGTTACAACACAACTTCAAACAATACCTTCAAATGCTTTCGCTCGCTCTTTCACACCAATTTTAGCACGTGGCGCCGACATTACCGTTCGTCTCCCCCAGTTAGATTACATATTGCGGTTTTCGAAATCGTTTACGGGGACCTAACGGTAACCCAGCTGATCAAAAATCACGAAAATACTCAACATTCATCCGTGCACTTACTCTCCTATATCACATGATAACCGAACAATCAGTGTATATTGATTGGGGATATCCGCTGAGCATAACTATTGCCGGCCCCGGTTCATCGACACAGAGCTGTCGAGTCAGTCTGGAGTAGCAGCTGAGAAGTAAAAATATCATGTAAAAACTTCTGGGAAGTACGAATTACTTGAATTAGAAATGCATTAAATCGGGAATATTTCATGTTGTCGAAAGGAAGACAGATTATCAAGCTTTCAACAAAAGTGCTAATAAAACCTTCAGACTACAATCGCTCTGAGTACCCATCTTGTTGTCTCAATTTCATCCGAATAGCCCATAAAATTAAAACAACGGATAACAAAGTTTTTATAACAGAAGTGGATAATAAAGTATAAAAATTTGATCTGATATAGCAAAATAATAAGGAATATCTCGAAATAAATTATTGCGAATCAGAATTTATTATATAGACACCAATGAAATACCAGATTTCTCAAGTGACAAAAATTTGGTATCCAGTGAAGGTACCGTTTTTATCTTTCAAAGTGTGAAGATATCACAGTTGTCATGACAACTTCAGTCTAGCCTATAATTAGTCTAAATTTTTTTTAATATTTTAGTCTGTTTTTTAAAGTTTTTATTTCTTTCTTTCTTTTTCTTTTCTATTTATAATTATTCTCTTTTTTATCGTTGTCCTGGCTTTTTCTAGGTGTCAATATAATATTCAGAATACGCTCCCTCGTGAGATATCAACTTGAACACTAGAAGATAAAACTCATATCCACGTACTTCCATGTAAAAACCTCTGTGTCCAAAATGTCGCCACTTCTCCCCACCTAAGGTAATCCCCAAACCGGGAAATTTTAGACTATGCAAACACTTTTGATGGGGTATCAACAGTTTATCGATCGAAGGATTTCCAATGGAAAGAAATGAGCAAAAAAATATTTCCATACTGCCCCTTACCACTAGACCAACAGGTCAATTGTTATTATACCATACACACTTGAGGGGTATTAAAAGTTTATATCAGAAAAAATCGAATGTAAAAGAAATTGAGATTAGAGTCATGTGCCTTACCACTAAGCAATCAGGTCATATCCTAACGTCATAAAAAATTTGGGGTATGAAAAATTTTTCGGTAGATTTCGAAAGTGAAACAAATTGAGATTTAGAGTCCTGCGCCTTACCACTAGGCCATCAGGTCATATCCTACGTCATGAAAAATTTAAAGGGGGTATGAATAATTTTTCGGTCGATTTCGAAAGGAAAAGAAATTGAGATCTACAGTCCTGCGCCTCACCACTTGGCCATCAGGTCATATCCTACTTCATGAAAAATTTAAAGGAGCTATGAACAATTTTTCAGTCGATTTCGAAAGTAAAAAAATTGAGATTTAGAGTCCTGCGCCTTACCACTAGGCCATCAGGTCATATCCTACGTCATAAAAAATTTAAAGGGGGTTTAAACAATTTTTCGGTCGATTTCGAAAGTAAAAGAAATTGAGATTTAGAGTCCTGCGCCTTACCACCAGCCCATAAGGTCATACCGTACGTCATGAAAAATTTATAGGGGGTTTGAACAACTTTTCGGTCGATTTCGAAAGTAAAAGAAATTGAGATTTAGAGTCCTCCGCCTTACCACTAGGCCATCAGGTCTTATCCTAGATCATGAAAAATTTAAAGGGGGTTTGAACAATTTTTCAGTCGATTTCGAAAGTAAAAGAAATTGAGATTGACAGTCCTGCGCCTTACCACTAGGCCATCAGGTCTTGTGTTACATGATGAAAAATTTAAAGGGGGTATGAACAATTTTTCGGTCGATTTCGAAAGTAAAAGAAATTGAGATTTAGAGTCCTGCGCCTTACCACTAGGCCA
>JAOEHV020252434.1:0-12383 GCA_025447995.2 Isaurus tuberculatus | reverse complement strand
TAAATTGTTCTTAATTTTTGGCCAATCTGAGCCTCATTGTTCTTATAAAGTTGTTCTTATAAAAAAAAGCGTGTAGTAATTTTGTAAATTTTAATAGATAAAAAAATAATAAAATAACTGAACAATGACAATTAATTTTCGTCCCACATTATGTTTTTCACTCTTTGTTTCAGTAATATCGCTTAGTTCACTTTAAAAAAAATTATCTATGAAAACAAAAAAAAAAGAAAAATACAAAAAATTGTATGTCACAAGTTATAAACTCTACTTAACAATAAATGCTACAGTGTCGATTACGTTTTTCATTTTGAGTACAACATGAACATTTAACTTTATCTTGGTTACTGGCTTCGGTGCAGTGGCTGATAACCTGCTGCAAATGCTTTCATTCATTGTATACTTAAATTGATTGTCACGACTTGAAGAAGTTCAATTCTTCGACACATTCAAGAACAAAGGTTCGCCTTGTTTAGCAACGTGTTTAAATTTTAGTTTGTAATTGAGAGTCTGGAAGTTAATAAACGGCGTAAAAATAAATAACTTCGTTTGCACACAGGCAGCCCAGACTGAAACTGCAAGTGGAAAAAGGACGTCTCAAAATAAAAATTTTGTTTCTTTCCTTTCCATCGCAGAAAATATTCATGTTGCAAAAATATGGAAATACATAGAAGACAACTCACCCGGTGAATTTTTTTCCTTCTGACCCCAAAAAACACCATCAAGAAACTTGGTATGAATTGACGGAGCTCGTGGTTATATAAATAGTATTTGCCACTAATATAACATGGGCCCCAAGGCCACTTTGGTAGTAGGAATTATCCATAAACCTTTGCTCGTGACCTACCTCATCTTTTAATTTGTGACTAAATAACAATTTATTAGTTAAGGATGGCTTACTAGCAAAGTAAAAATAAATAAATAATCTTTTTCTCCTTCCGACACACTCGTCCGAAAAAATTGGTTGAATGCCCCGACTGGGACTCGAACCCACGTCTCCTGGTTACTAGTAAGGGGTGATAACCAATACACTACCAGGACTCACCATACTGGCAACATAGCAAGTTACGGGGTATAGGACTATCCGCAGTGGATGATCACTGGGACCCAACTTTTCTTCAACTGAGTTTGTTTTTCTGCCTTCACAACCTTAAACAAGGTTTATTTCAAACGAATTCAATTTATAAGGCAAGGAAGGGTTACTAGCAAAGTAGGAATAAATACACAATCTTTTTCTCCTTCCGACACACTCGTCCGAAAAAAATTGTTTAAATGCCCCGACTGAGACATTCCCGAGGGGGGTACGGGGGATTTCAAATGACAGGTGCATAAAAGACTAAACAAGCCTCTGATCAAATGAACAAATTAAATCAAGAGAAGCTGTTTTGGCTACCCTCCACGGGATTTAAACTTTTGACCATTGCGATACCAGTGCAGCGCTATTACCAACCGAGCTATGAAGCAACAAACTTTAACCCTTTCAGCCTAAGCCAATTTATCAACATCTATCTTCTCCTTACAATGTCAATACAAAATCAGTTGTTTTATTAGGAGAAATAAGGAGCTGATAGCACACAGCAGTCTCTCCAAGATGAATTACATATTTCTCCCGACTTGTTTTGAAGGAGAGTATGCAGCCAAGTTAAGAGAACTTAGCAACACATCACATGTGTTTTGGGCTGAAAGGGTTAAGAGCAGGTCAATTTTAGTAGGATTCTTTGGCATTACATCAAATACCTTTGTAACTATAAAGATCGTTTTAAAACAAGACATGTTAACGTTTTTAATTTTTTTAAAAATTGAAAAGCCTTTTTCTCAATTTTTTTTCCCCGATCATTTTCCTCTTCCTCCCCTTTTCTCGACAAGGAATAGCAGAAAGGACCTGGATCGAAATCTTTACTTCCAGAATAAAAATTCAGAAAATATTCAGCCGCATGTATATTGAAAGATTTTATTGAGCTTCAAAATTTAGCCATGAGTTTTGTTGTATAAACTCCAAGTTAATATTTAATAGGTGTGTTGTATACTCATCTAACGGAAACTGACAATAGTATAAACCCACCAAAGATCTATCGCAAATATTCTAATCTTTTATTCACAATTCTTTTCTTGGAATGAAACGCATAAAAAGGATATCTGGTTAACAAAAGGCTTATCCATTAGAAGTCTATTTCAAAGTCCTAACGCAAAAATAACGTTGGCAGGTAAAACGTTGAACTCCTTTTTGCAGTGACTTTAAAGGATTTCTATCGACCGATAACACTCATTATTTGACCGATTATCAGGTATATACTTTATCCTTTACAAACCTTTGCTCGTGAACTATAAATCAAAAAGTGAAAGTGTCGTGCTTGTGGGATGTACCTTAATTAATAAATACAAGTCAGGTAGTACATACGTACTAGTGTCAAAACTTGTAGCACTACGTTGGTAGTGGGGATTACCCGTTAAATCTATCGTAAATAAAAGTGAGCCTGGTGTTAGCAGACATGGACAGCTGTTTCAGCCTTTTTGGGCCTCGTCAGCATGGCATAGCTAACAATCAGGCTCAGATTCCCGCACGAGATATTAACAAAAAGTGAATGCGTAATGCCGTAGTACCTATAAATCAAACCTAATCTGCTGGTTGAGGCTTATTCTTCGTCTTTGCCAGACTGTATAACTACCTTGTATCAACAATGTGTTTTCGAATACCGAGGCTCAAAATAACGGCCGGTCAACGGACAATGTCCGTTTAGAGTGGCGACTTGACCGGACAAAACCTTCTATCGCCGGCCGTCTTGACCGGTCAATTCAATTATCAGAACTTTTACGTTTGTATCGTCTCGAATAAACTGTCAAATTAATCAATGGAAACGTTCTTTTCAATAGAGGCCTTTTTACGTTTCTGTCAAAATGGAGGCTATTTTAAAAACCCATAGTGAAATTCAATATGACCGCTTTTAATCTTAGCCTGCGCCGCAAACGCACTGAACTCTAAGCCGTCTGCACGCAGGCTATTTTAATCTTTGTTTACAAAAACACAGTAAACAAATTTGGAAGCTTTTGCATCAGTTTTTTGCTCATGTAATTGATGTTTTTGGTTTTATTTTGTCCTTCATTTAACACCGTCTCAACATTTTGCTCAGCCAGAAACCAGGTGTGTACGAACTAAATTTTAGTTGGTCGGACAAGATGACCGGCAACCTTCCGGAAATTTTTTTTGAGGCCTGGAATACTGTGGTATGGACAACTCTTTTCCGACGACATTGTGTACTACCTGCCTTAATAGCATTCAACTTAGAAAGAAAGTGAACAACGATAAATTAGGTTCGAATTTAATATTTAAAAGAAGGTTTTATAAACGACGTTTCGAAAAAGATATCGGTGTTTTCTAAAAATTACAAAAGGTTGGATGGAAAACCCGCTAATGAGCTATCGATATTTCTTTTACATTGCGGAAGCAGAATTAAACACATAAGGCTCATATTTTTGAGGAAAACGTATTTTGCAAAGCAGTTTTATATTTCAAAACATTTGTTTTTGTTAACCTATTAAAAACTGGTATAGTTTGAGGATATGCCAAAAGGGTGTAAATAAAGATTTGTAAATATCAAATAATAACACAACCCGCAAGCGTGAAACTTAAATCTCATGCACTAACTGTAAACAGCAAGGGACAATAAGTATACACTCTTGAAACGTTTTTAGAGCGCTAATATTAGCTAGTCCTTAAAAACTAACAGCATTTAACCTACATATCGAATAAGCTAATAAAATAAACTAAAATCAATTCATCTCCTGCTCAACTTTTTAACATCATTGTCAGCGGTTCTGACACCAGCTTTAACTAATAGATATTAAAAATGCAACTCTCCAAAATTCCATACTCTTCGAAACACTTCTGCAAAAATATTTTGGATTTTATTTAGCCTTTGTTTTTAAAGGTACTTGTAAATTGAGAAATTTCCGCCATCTTGTTTCATGGCCGCTTCATAAAAAGGGACAGGCCATAGTCATGACTGACGTCATTTTGAAAGTTCAGCATTCCAAAAAAGGTAATAATTTGTAGTTATACGAAAGATCCTTTGAATACTGTAGAAGACTAAAACTGTTTAGGGCAGTCTTTTCTTTTGCGAAAAGTGCTATTCTAACTTCGTTTATTATCGTAGTCTCCTTAAGGTTTAAATATCTCAAAGAACCATAAAAAAGAACCGAATAGAGACAATAGTCAAAATATTTTTTGCAGGAATGTTTCAAGGTGTATGGCAAGATAGTTTGAGGCCAGTTAGTTGCAGTAGATTAAGTGCTATGGCATCCGAAAGTGAACATAAGTTTGCGATGAGTTATCATATTGTCCGAGATTGCTTTTTAATTGCTAAAATTCACAGTTATGTCCACGTTCCAACTCACTGAAAGCGGGCTGTATACCGTAACAAACACTGTTCAATGGAAAACTGGTGCTCACTCTGACTCGCTGCCGGAACCACTACTACTGCTGGTTCCACTTGCACTACTGCTGCTTCCACTGCTGCCGCTGCTTCTGCCACTGCGGCCACTACTGCTTTCATCACTTTCGCTTTCACTGCTGTCACTCCCACTGCTTTCACTGCCACTACTGGAGCTTGCACTGGCTTTCGAAGGCTTTCGAGGGCCTCCTTGTTTACCCCTTACAGGTCTTTAAAAAACAAAGACAGATTAACTTCCATACTTCCTGGTATGGAATACTGATTCAAACTTTCGAACTTATTAATACTTGATTCTGGTATAAAAGTAATGGAAGTACCATGATGTGTTTTGATAGTGTCTTAGTCTAGAATTATGCTTAGACTTAAGAGAAACAAACTTTTTTATACGAGTCCAATTAAATAGGGTTGAAACTACTTTTCAGAAGTACAGTACTAAGGCATTAAACAGTGAACAAGTTTTACAATCAAGACTGCTATTATGTTAAATCGTTATACTGCATAGCCACAAATAAGCTTTCCAAAATATTACAGACAATCAAAAAACACTAAATTAAACATATTTCATGAGCTTAGAAATTAAGTGAATGAATCTCCAAAGTTGTATATACCATCATACTTTGAATTTTGCCATTACTAAAAGTAATAACACTATTAATAAAACCTTTGTCATCCATCCTAAATCAGTTACGAAACGTGAGATACCTTCTTTATCTATTTACCTTTCTTCTTCGTCAGATGAATTGCTTGTTGATGTACTTCCACTCTCTGACGATTGGCTTTCGAAGTCCTGCTTTCTCCTTGAAACTTCCTGTTGCCTGGGAGGACTGTGACTCAATGGTGAGCGACTCCTTAGTTGTTTTCTTTTGACAGGTGTTGCACTCCTTCTTCCTCTTCTATGGGGAGAGAATTGCTGATGAGCTTGCATCCTCTTCCTAGGTGGAGAAAGTCTTCCTCTTCTCAGAGGAGGTGAGGGTGGGGGTGATTGTTGCCTGTTTGATCTCCTTTGGGGTATCCTACGAGGTGATAAGGATCTTTGTCTGTGGGTTGGAGATGACCTCCTTCTTGGTGAAGGAGACCGTTGCCTGTAGGGTGAAGACCTTCGTCTTGGTGATGGGGACCTTCGTCTGAAGAAAGAAGGAGAACTTCGTCTGTAGGGTGAAGGAGACCTACGTCTAGGTGATGGAGACCTACGTCTTGGTGATGGGGACCTACGTCTTGGTGGGGGGGACCTTCGTCTGTAGGGTGAAGGAGACCTCCGTCTTGGTGATGGAGACCTTTGTCTGTAGGGTGAAAATGACCTTCGTCTTGGTGATGGAGACTTACGTCTTGGTAATGGAGACCTACGTCTTGGTGATGGGGACTTACGTCTTGGTAATGGAGACCTACGTCTTGGTGATGGGGACTTCCGTCTTGGTGATGGGGACCTCCGTCTTGGTGATGGGGACCTCCGTCTTGGTGATGGCGACCTCCGCCTTGGTGATGGCGACCTCCGCCTTGGTGGGGGGGACCTTTGTCTGTAGGGTGAAGGTGACCGCGGCGATGGAGAACCTCTGTTGGGTGAAGGAGACCTCCTCCTTGGTGACTGAAGCCTTTGTCTATTGGGAGATGGAGACCTAAGCAATGGAGATCTTTGTCTGTAAGGAGATCTCCTTCGAGGCAGTCTTGAGGGTGAAGAAAATTTTTTTGGTGGCGATCTTTTAGGTGACAAAGACCTTTTTCTGTACATCGGTGACTGTCCCCTTTCTGGAGATACTGATCTTTTGTGTGACGGTGACTGTTGTCTGTTCGGTGACCTTCGAACTGAACGTGTCTTTCTTTTAGGAGAATCCGCTCTTTTAGAGGATTTTGTAACAGGTGAAAGGGATGTTTCAACTGGTGATGGAGACCTTTTTCTTGGAGATGAAAAACGATTGGATGAGCTTGACGTTTTCCTTTGAACTTGCGATACTGATCTTGGTCTTGGAGCTATGTTTGAAGGAGGTCTTCTTGTTGATAAGTGGTCTCTGTTTCGTGATGATTTCATTGGAGGCGATGAAATACGCGATTGTCTTCGGTGAGGTGAAGGTGGAGGTGAGTGATAAAGAACTGGCAGAATTTCACGTTTCTTGGGGCTTAGAATTTGCATCTCTTCATTGGCTGGAACAGGAGCTTTCTCTCTGTGTCTTGCAGATGGGCTTGCTTTTTGGTTTTGACGCTCTTGTGAACTAACTCGAATCCTCTTCGAGTTTATCTTTGATTGGCTGCCCTCTTGGCTATCTGTACTACTTCCTGAGTCACTATCTTCAGAACTGGACTCACTTTTGGATTCTGATTCAGAATCAGATGATTCACTTGAACTTGCTTCAGATGACGATGAAACCGATACTAATTTCTTTTTCTGAGTTTTAGGCAGTCTTTCATCTCTGGTTGGCCTTTTTTCCTCCTTTCTAGGTGTTTCTCTTACTTTCTGAGGAGGAGAACTAGGCGTTCTTAATCTATTTTCTTCAACAGGACTTTGTGGTCTCACATGTCTGTCACGGTAACTTTTTCTATCAGTATAGTCTTCTTTTTGGCCATTGTAGTCTTTTCTTAGTACCGACCTTTGGGCTTTAGACAGACTTTCAGGATCCTTCTCTGCATGTTTGCCACGTCTTCTTACCTCTGGAGAGATTTCTGGACTTCTTTTTCTTCTTTCTTTTCTTGGTGGGGATTCAATCACTCGTACTGGGGGTGTCAGACTGCGGTGAATCTTTTTACTTTTTCTCGATGTTTCAGGACTTCTTCCATTTTTATTCTCAAAATCATCGGTAATTCTATTCCTGTTTGTTTTTTCTGTCCATCCTCTCTTATTTCTTTGTCTTTCTCCTTCATTTGGGCTTTTGGGTCGAGAATTCTCTCGTATCTTTGATTCAACTGGTGATAAACTTCTCTCTCGTATTTTTGATCTCTGCTTTGGAAGTACTGGTTCTTCATCACTTAAACCATTATATTTTCTTGAACTGGCAAAACCCTGAAGTTTAGATGTAGGTACAGCTTCAGAACTTGGCGATCGTTTGTCACTCCCTCTGTATTTTGTTTTTCTGTGTACATCCGGTGATGTTGAAGGTCTAACAGTCTGCCGTCTTCTGCTTGAAATATCACGATCTGAATGACTAGAACTACGCCTTCTTCTCTCTCTCAAAGTTTTTTTATGTTTCTTTTCCTGTTCCCATTGGCTTTCGCTTCTGCAGTGTTAAGCCAAAACAACACCAGCTTTATTAACATGTAAAAAACATTTCTTAACTTAGCTCTATCCTAATCCAAGCCTAAAGTGTTCAACCAGTGCTCATTTATTGTTTCTGTAAAGTTAAGTGCTTGAACACGTGTGATTGTCCCTTGGCAATAGAATAATCCATCATAACAAGTTAAAGTAACTACAGAAGGCACAAATTAAATAGACACACCTAAACAATGTGCAGCCATTAAAGCATGATGCGAGGAGCTCACTTGTGTATGACAAAAATTGCATTCAGAGTTTGTATATTTTTAGCCGAAAAAAATCCAGGAGTTATCAGAACAAAAATCGTGGCCCGGAAGGTAAGACTAAAATGAATGTAAAATTCACAGTCTTTTCAACTAATTATTACAATCTTTTGCATTTATTTTTAAGGATGTCAAACAATATTAAAATACGAAAAACTAGTTTAACATGAAGTAGTCCCACGTCAGCAGACTAAGCCATCCTAGACATGTTCAGATTAAAAATGTTGGGCAATGATGGTAAAGGTTTAATCTTGATCCATCATTGTTCAACCCGGACCAGCCTCGGTTGCATAGACAAACTTACACCAAACTGAAACGTTTGCCAATTATTCGCTTCAATTCACTTATAACGGTAACTGTAGATAGGTTTACCGGTTTTTAAAAAGAACGCGATCCGATTTTCTGTTTGGACTTTCTGATGGAGTTCGTCGCCTATTTCTATTCCATTTTGATTCTGGTGTAACTTGTTTTTTCCTGTCGTTCACTCTAGGACAACAAAAATGAAGAGATTTCTAGTAAGCAAAAGTAATGATAATTCTTCAACTAAAATCTTTTTTTTTCCATTTTGAAAAATAGATTTAAATTACAAAACATAACTTTAGTAGGAGTAAACATGTGCCCTATATTTTCCCCCTGTATCAAAATAACTGAAACCAAACAGCAGATATTCCTTTTTTATATGTTTGAAAAACAGTGATACATTTTTCTAATGGTAAACATCAATTACAGGAAACTTCGGCTGAAAAACTGTTTAACTTCCTCTACTTATCAGGGTCCGAAATTAACTTTTGAATTAAGTGGTCCTTTGGACAACCATGTTTTAGCTCTTAGGTGTCCAGAGCAAAACTTAGGAGTCCCACTCGTGACAAACTTGAACATAACAAAAAAAAGATTAACATAAAAACCATTTTGTAGAGCCGGAATGGTAATGATCAGCGGTTAACTATAATGGAGAAGATGCAGTCAAACTTGTCAGCGGTATTTAATGGCCCTCAACGAATGAGTTATCTCGAATTTTCGAAAGTTTACCAGTTGAAAAATGAACTTTCTAGGCTTTAAACAGGAGAATTATGATTTAGAATTATTTTCGGAATTTACATACTCATATTTTTTATAGAAAAACACTCTTTGGCAAAAAATGAGGTCGTCAGAAGGACAACCATATTTCAAAATCCAGTCGTCATTTCCAAATTCTAGTCGTCCCTGACGACTGGACGCCCCCTAATTTCGGACCCTGGGCCTTAGTCTGGAAGCCGAAAGCTTACGTTTTTTAAACTTTTAACCGGAGAACGCGTTTTTATATTTTAATATGTTTTTAAAACCTGGTTATTCTTCTATTTTTAATCGAGTATTTGTATTGTTCTCGTAAACTACTCGTTTATTCAGTGTGGTTTAGTCTCTGACTCTGAAAAATGAAAGATTTCTCTTTAATACCCGGGAATGATAATTAACTGTTCTCAAAAACAATTCTTCATAACTGTGCCACTTGATTCCTTTTCGAGCGCCATATATGAAAAGATAATCTTTTAATTCTACGGATTATTATTATTATTATTATTTAGCAAAAAGCTCACAAGGAATTTCTCTTGTCTTTGTAAATCTTGACAACTTTGTTATTTGTTTATTCTCGTTTCGTCATCTCGCTCTGTCCTTTCTTCTCTTCTTATAAAAATATATAATCAGCCTTTTTGTTAGCCATATTTAATTAACTAGTCTTATTTCGAGGGAGCTCATTTGTTATAAGCCTTCTGGTTTTTCCTTGAACTTCCCTGCCATTATTAGATACTTAACTTTATCTTCTGTAAAACATAGAGTAAAACCTAATGGCAAATAAAAATGAATGAATGAATGATTGAATGAATGAATGAATGAATGAATGAATGAATGAATGAAAGGAATGAATGATTAGAGTAAACACGGTAACCACAACATATTACACCCCTATACAAGATTCAACTTTTATCTTCCAATGATTATGGTTAATTGCTATTAAATCATGTCAATTTTATTTCTGTCAATTAAGGTTTTGGCTTGTTGGTCAGCGTCGTGAAAATGGGCTTTACGACATATTGTTTTGTCATATAAGTCGAAAGGAAGACTTTGACATTTTCCTATTTATTAAGAAGGCCGTACAAGGTACCTCGTATGTTCTGGCATCAACGCCCCAAGCCATTATCAACCTGTTGCCTGAAAGAGTCCGTGGTTTTCTTCAGAAGGGCATGATCGAAGATGGTGGCGAGAAAGAGGAGCCTGCAATGTATGCGAACAGAGAACTAACCCAGGAACTCGGGGACCGCTTGACCGAGTACGAGCTGATAGAGATGTTGATTGAAAGAGGGAATCTTGTACCAAACGGAGATGGAAACTTGGCTCTAAAATTGTATTGAAAATTAACTCGAGCATAAATCAAGTTGGATACTACTGAATTAAACAAATTCGAAAATGTAAAGTCTTTTAACGATGGATTTCTAGGTGTTTAGAGAGCATATGACTCCAAATCAGTTAAATTGATTTTCGAAAAGAGTTCTAAGTGTAAAAAACCTTACCTCTGCCAAGTTTGAAATAATTTGTTAAAAGGTGGAGGGGTTTCGGTGATTTATAACATCCGGATTTTATCTAAACAGGTTATTCACGTGATATCGTGGCCGTGCTTTGAAGGGACAAATTCAGCGAAAAAAGTACAACATTTTTCAAGCTATGTCTTTGTAAATTTTTATCATATGCTTTAATTTCAAACTTGGCAAAAATTAGTTAAATTAAATAAGTAAAAAAAAAAACGGAACATGTAAAAATAAAGCTTACACTATAGATCAGCTATGTTGAAAATGATAACCGGAACAAACTTTTTTATCCATTTTTGCCCAAAAATAGTCCCCAAATTTCAACAGCGATCCAAAAAAGCATATCATGTGTTCCAACGTTTTGCGGTTTAAACTGGCTGTAGATCACACCGAATACGCAAATTAAGCTGGTTTTTGGTAGTAATAAGCTTGATAACTTTTCATGCAAACCTGGCGTAATCATATTTTTTGCATCTATATCATCAGTTGGCTCTTTCTACCGTGATAGAATTTAGTTCGCTTGCTCTCTTTAAGACATGGTCTAAATGGGCTCAGTTAATTTTTGAGAATCGCCTGAAGTTTCAACTTTTTACTGAGAATAAGATAATCCATTCATCCTCTTTAAATTTACCCATACTGGCAATCATCTGAAACTGAAAATTTAATCATTTCAATCAAAACCTGTGGGAGTTTAGTTGGTAAAGCTAACCGTGTAACTCATCCGCGAAGCTGGCGCTTATTTTAGTTTCTGTCGTGTCAAGCATATGAGAGTCTTTGACTCTTTTAAGATTCAGCAGTTGTCGATATTAGCGGCGGGGGTTTCCGAATAAGCGAGGTGTCCACAAACCGAGAAATGGCTGGATCCAATCACTTCACCTTTCAATAACGGTGATCTCTAGAGTTGAAAATTGTGGAAGTATGTAGGGATTGCAAGCCGAATGTACCACCTCAAGTTCCGCCTGTACACCAAGTTGAATCAAATAATATAATTCACTTACATGGATAACGTTGGCCAAGTCATAATACTGATTTCGAAATATCTGACATTTGTTAGAGAGTTATAACATTTTTCGTTGTAACAGTACGAGTTAGAAAAGTTATTAAATTTTGCATTGACTTCTTCAGTACACTATGCGTCAATGCATGTTAGTTTCATTCTGTGCATGTTAGTATTACATTTGTAGCAATTATTACATTTTGTTGCGTAAAAATGCTGATAACGAAATAAAAACGTCGAAACAATTAAAAAACTGAGCAACTTTCATTGGTTTTTAAAATGCGTAGAGTAGCAAAACTTTTTAGCTGTCGGGTACACGTACAAGTTGTCAGAGTTCTTTGTAGTGCAGCTGTGGAGATAACGAACGGTATGTTTTGTGATAAAACCATGTGTAATAAATTCTTTTATTGAAAACTGCTTAAAACTTGTTGTTTGCAATTCGGCGCCATTTACATACTACTCATGCCCGTAGAGCATGCTGGTTGATACTTGCGTTACACGCGTTACTACACCATGAAACGTCCCACAATACATGCAATGCAGTGGCGGCGCCAGAGGGAAGGGGGGGGGGTGGGACACAGGGGGCGGCGACCCCCCTCCCAAAATAATTAATTTTGAAGGGACGTAAAAAAGTTTTGCCTTCGCCAAAATATCTGTGAACGCAGTTTTATTGAGGTACTTCATAAAATCGCAAGGAAAAACAGAGAAATTAAAAAAGGCTTAGCGTTAAAACTGCAACATTTTGAATTGATTCTGTTCCATTTTAAAAGTGTACTCTCATGAAGACAAAAAATTCACTTTTACGTCGAATGGACGCACAGGACCCCTAAATTTCTCGTTTCTTCGGTCCTCGAAATTCTGCCCCCACTTACCATACCC